>APFE030439986.1:0-11295 GCA_000404065.3 Pinus taeda | reverse complement strand
TTTGTGGTATTGCATTGTAAACATTATTAAACCTTGCACAGTAGTCCAAAACCGTTTCCTGAGGGCCTCTTTTGATAGTATCATACTCAGATAGTATGTGTAAGGGATCTTTCTTTTTCTCCCACCTATTGATAAATGTCTGGTATAAGGCTTCTGGGTTTAATATGGAATTGGGTGTAAGTGATCTAAACCAAGTCCTGACAACCCCGGTCAAACTTTGGAAAAAAATCTTCATTCTTACACTGTCATCATCAATCTCATAACTCTCAAAGTAATCATGCATTTTCTTTGTATGTTGTAGGGCCGTGCAGGAATTTGTGCCATCAAAATAGGTAATTTTTGTCTGATAATCTTGAGGCATAGCCCCGGGATTAGCACGCAGCTGTAAGGGTGCATATCTGTTAGCCATATTAACAGGGATAAGGGGAACAACAGGGATGAGAGGGACAACTGAAGTAACTGGGATAATAGGAGCAGTAGTGGTAGTATTTACAGTAAATAAAGGTGTGGAAACAGTGGTTGGGGAAGTAGATGATGAACACGGGGAAGAAGGGCTTGAACGGAACAGAACTTTGACAGGGGCTGAAAAACTATTAGGATGAATTGTTTCGGGACTAGAATCAACAAAATCTTCTTGCTGCTCTTGTTTTCGAAGGATCTTAGGGATTATGTTAGGATTTTCAAAAACAGCTGGGGGATTCAGATCTGGATTTGATCATGTGTAACGTGAATGCTTCTTGGGAGCCAGCTTCCAGCTTGTTTTTCGGGAATTTTTTCTAAGAACACAGGTCGACCGAGACTTTTAAAGGTCGGTTTCTTCCTCTGCGGAGCTTCAGACTGGTTTTGTGAGATTATCTGAGGAATTCCCCAGTGGAGGTGCCATTATGTTAACACTCAGGTTGTCCCTAAGCTCCTGAAGGGATACGGCCGAGGTAACCACAAACCAATCGTTGGATTGCAGGTTTTAGCCCACCTGCAATCAGAGAGGGCTCTCTCTTAATGATTTAGCTTTGTTTATGATGATTTTAGGCTAGCTATTGGGTTTAGTGGGTTTTGTTTAAGTTTGGATGGAGTTTGAATGGAAGGAAGTTGCATTCAAGCAGAGAGGCAAGGGATAATGTGATAACTTTCAAACCATTGGGCATGGAGTCATGGATTAAGGCTTGTTGTTACGTTTTCTTGGTCACAAGAGGATTATAGAGCAGGATAGCTACACATGAAACAATACCAATTGCTGAAAAAATGGGATGAAAGTAAGAGATGAAAGGCAATTAAGAATCTTTCATCAGCTAACAGAGAAGGGAAGTGAATGAATGGTTATCTAGGAGCAGTTAAGAATTCCTAACTAACATTCATATGTGAAAGAAATAGTGTAAACATGATCATTTAAGTATGCATATTCATAACTATTCCTGATGAAAACATGTAGAAATCATAGAAATTGAGCATAGGGTGCTACCAAGCAAATCCTAAACTATTCTTCCTTTCTGTAATTTTAGATGGTGGAACATAGATGATAAAACAAACATAAAAAACTAAACAGAGTTAAGGAACACTTATTGAACCATGTAGAAGCACAATAATTCCACAATCACTCTTCAGCCAATTAAACACAGTGCACAGTTCATTCTCTGAACTCTCAAGCAATCTTTGATTATAGAAATTATCACATATACAGAGCGAGTCTCTGTTCGAGTAGAAAATCAAACCAACAAAGACCAACCAACCCCTATTACATTTTTCAGGGTGGTATATATAGGTAAAATATCTAAACGTATTTATTACAACTGACCTAAACAGGCCTGTGGGAAAGATTTCTAAAACCTAACTTATGCTGGAATTAAATGCAAGTAAGTCTTCTTTGGGCTGCGCCAGAGGCAGCTGGATCAAAAGTGAGTTGATGTGGTGTCCTCTGTGACTTAGTGCAGTGGTTCTGTAATAACTATGCATTGAGTTCTGGTCCACTGATCTTCTCTGAGTCTTAATTGTGCAGTCATTTGTGATGATGAGATTTGAATGCTTCCTTAACTGCTTCTTGACTTTCAAGGTTTTCCTTTAATGCTTCATTCACCTCGAGCCCTGAGAATATTTTCACTGATACACTTTGCCGCAACACTAATACTCTCTGCTGCTTCCTGATACTCTTTGACATGGTTTTTGGCTTCATATTTGCTCTGATATTCTTTAATTTCTGGATCAGGTCTCTCTCTATCTTTTGATACGTTAAATTTTGCAAAATCAGGCCTTTTCTGCCTTTTTCGGTGCAAATATGGCTGAGGAATCAAAAGATTCCCTAAAGATTCCCCAATATGGCCCATATTTGCACTGAAAAAGGTAGAAAAGGCTCGATTTTGCAAAATTTAACGTATCAAAAGACAGAGAGGGACCCGGTTCAGAGATTAAAGAATATCAGAGCAAATATGAAGCCAAAAACCATGTTAAAGAGTATCAGGAAGCGGCAAAGAGTATCAGTGTTGCGGCGAAGTGTATCAGTGAAAATATTCTCAGGGCTCGAGGTGAATGAAGCATTAAAGGAAAACCTTGAAAGTCAAGAAGCAGTTAAGGAAGCATTCAAAGCTCATCATCACAAATGACTACACAATTAAGACTCAGAGAAGATCAGTGGACCAGAACTCAATGCACAGTTATTACAGAACCACTGCACCAAGTCACAGAGGACACCACATCAACTCACTTTTGATCCAACTGCCTCTGGCGCAGCCCAAAGAAGACTTACTTGCATTTAATTCCAGCATAAGTTAGGTTTTAGAAAGCTTTCCCACAGACCTGTTTAGGTCAGTTGTAATAAATACTTTTAGATATTTTACCTATATATACCACCTGAAAAATGTAATAGGGGTTGGTTGGTCTTTGTTGGTTTGATTTTCTACTCGAGCAGAGACTCACTCTGTATATGTGATAATTTCTATAATCAAAGATTGCTTGAGAGTTCGGAGAATGAACTGTGCACTGTGTTTAATTGGCTGAAGAGTGATTGTGGAATTCCTGTGCTTCTACATGGTTCAATAAGTGTTCCTTAACTCTGTTTAGTTTTTTATGTTTGTTTTATCATCTATGTTCCACCATCTAAAATTACAGAAAGGAAGAATAGTTTAGGATTTGCTTGGCAGCACCCTATGCTCAATTTCTGTGATTTCTACATGTTTTCATCAGGAATAGTTATGAATATGCATACTTAAATGATCATGTTTACACTATTTATTTCACATATGAATGTTAGTTAGGACTTCTTAACTGCTCCTAGATAACCATTCATTCACTTCCCTTCTCTGTTAGCTGATGAAATATTCTTAATTGCCTTTAATCTCTGACTTTCATCCCATCTTTTCAGCAATTGGTATTGTTTCATGTGTAGCTATCCTGCTCTGTAATCCTCTTGTGACCAAGAAAACGCAACAACAAGCCTTAATCCATGACTCCATGCTTAATGGTTTGAAACTTATCACGCTATCCCTTGCCTCTCTACTTGAATGCAACTTCCTTCCATTCAAACTCCATCCAAACTTAAACAAAACCCACTGAACCCAATAGCTAGCCTAAAATCATCATCAACAAAGCTAAATCATTAAGAGAGAGACCTCTCTGATTGCAGGTGGGCTAGAACCTGCAATCCAAATATTTGTTTGTGGTTACCTCGGTCGTATCCCTTCAGGAGCTTAGGGACAACCTGAGTGATAACATAATGGCGACTCCACTGGGGAATTTCTCAGATAATCTCACACAAATAGTCTGAAGCTCCACAGAGGAAGAAACCGACCTTTAAAAGTCTCGGTGGACCTGTGTTCTTAGAAAATTTTCCAAAAAACAGGTTAGAAGCTGGCTCCTAAAAAGCAAACGTGTCATACAAGATCAAATCCTGATCCAAATCCCCCAGCTGTTTTTGAAAATCCAAATCTAATCTCTAAGACCCTTAGCAAACGAGAGCAACAAGAAGAATTTACTGCTGCTAGTCCGGAAACAGTTCAACCAAGCTATGTTCCAACCCCTGTCAAAGTTCTATTTCGTTCAACCCCAATTTCCCCTTGTTCATCATCCACTTCTCCAAGAAGCTCTTCTACACCTCCATCCTTTACTCATACTACCATTACTACTCCTATTACCCCGGTTGTTCCTGTTATCCCAGTCACACCAGTTTTTCCACTCATCCCTGTCAACATTGCTACCAGATATGCACCTTTACACCTGCCTGCTAATCCCGGGGCTATGCCTCAAGATTACTAGACAAAAATAACTTATTGATGGCACAAGTGACTACACAACTCTTCAGCATACAAAGAAAATGTAGGACTACTTTGAGAGTTATGAGATTGACGATGATAGCGTGAGAATGAAAATTTTTGTTCAAAGTCTAACAGGCGACGTTAGGACTTGGTTTAGAGCACTCCCATCCAATTCCATAGCAGATCCAGAAGCCTTATACCAGTCGTTTATCAACAGATGGGAGAAAAATAAAGACCCCCTGCACATACTATCTAAATATGACAATATCAAAAGAGGCCCTCAGGAGACTGTCTTGGACTATGGTGCGAGATTTAACAATGTTTATAATGCAATACCACAGAACTTGAGACCCCCACCTGATCTTGCCCTGTACAAATTCCCTGATGGTTTTGATGCTGAAATGGCCTACCAGTTAAGGGAAAGAGCCCCTCAAAGCCTTGCAGAAAGGCAAAACGTTGCTGTTAGTGTGGAGGCAAATCTAATTGCCAAAAGAAACAAAGCCAGAATTGAGAGAAGAACCAGCTTCAAGGAAGAACCATCAACCTTTGACCAGAAGCTAGATGCTATTATCACTGGCATCCATGGGCTGGGAGACAAAGTAGAGAATGTTGAGAGGAAAACATCATGGGAAGGACAACAGCCCAATGCCATAAGGAACCCAAATTTCAGAAAAACTCAAAATCCAAACGCTGGAAGGGCTAGTCCCGACCATGATATTAGGCCTCCTTTCCATGAAAACTATGCAGAAGCATCCACATCCAATGAGCCAACAGAGGAGACTCACATGAACTTGATAGATTCAAAAAACGAGCAACAATTTTTTCTGACTCAAGAAGACCAGGACTACCAAGACGTGAATCAATTTCAGACTAAATCTGGTGAGTCTTTTGATTTTAAACAAGGTTATGATACTGTTGTATATGAGGTGCACAAACAATATAAGTTGAGAACAAGGACCATTGATGTCCCTGCACCTAGCAGAAAAAAAGAGAGAAAACAACCCAACAAAATTAAAGGCAAGGTGATCATAACAGAACCAACTGATACGACTGTCCCAAACCCGCATCAAGTAACTGTAGAGGACATGACAAACGTGCAATCTTCTATTGACCAACCTCTGCCTCCTTCTTCCTCAAAAGAAGAGGGGAGTAGCATTCCTAAAAATCTTCCCAAATTAGACATAACACAACCTGTCATTCATCATAACGTTAACATTCAAAAAGAAAACATAGAAAACACTCTTGACAAGGAAAAATCTGCTACTGCTAATGCAAGGATTCCATTGGAGAAACCATTTAACTTAGAAACAGAGATTGGCAAAATTAAAATATCCATCCCCCTCTCTGAACTTGGCAAGCATGATGTCTTTAGGCAACAAATTCAAAGGTCACTTCAACTGCCAGACGTCAGGGATGATGTAAATGTTTTAGATGATACCCCTGAGCTGCTGTTTGGTCCAAAGGTTAATGGAAAACCAACATATGGATCTGTTCCACCCTTCTATGTCAGTCTGCACATACATGACAAAATCTTGCATAATGCTATATTTGACTCAGGTGCCTCACATAACCTTATGCCCAAAGCTGTGATGGAAAAGTTAAACCTTGATGTCACAAGAACCTACAAAGATCTATATTCCTTTGACTCAAGTCAATTCAAGTGTTTAGGCTTAATCAAATACCTTTGTGTGTCTTTAGTCCAGTTTCCCAACAAGACAATCCTGATGGACGTAGTAGTTGCCGACATTCCAAAAAAATATGGTATGCTCCTATCAAGATGATGGGGAGCAAAACTGCAAGGATCCCTTCAACTTGACCTCTCTTATGCCACTATATCTGTCTTTGGGAAACCAAAAAGACTGTACAGGGAAACACTGATGAAGTATGTGGTAAGTAGTGAGGAAAAGCCCCAAAATTTTCCAATTTACTCAATCCATTATGTATGGATTCTTTTATTTTATTTAATGATGACACCAATCCTCCAACTGATGAGAAGCCTTCAGCCTTAGAGCAAGAAACATGCATCAATGAGGAATTGGTTGCCAATACCCATGAAACTGTCACAACAGTCAAAGCAACCAGCAAACAAGAAGAACCCCCTCAAACAGAAATTTTAAATCTGCCCAATCCTCAAATCATTGAAACTCTTAATACAAACCACAAACAAGAAATCACATGTTGTTTAGAGTTTGATGGTTCTGTCAATAAGTTAGGAGCAGGGGCAGGGGTATGGATTCATAATACACATGATAATCATGCACAAGGCCATGCCTATAGATTAAATTTCAGATGTACCAATAACATGGCAGAGTATGAGGCTCTCCTCTTAGGCCTTATATTGCTCAAAGCCCTAGGAGCTGCAAAAGTGTCCATTCTAGGTGACTCCAATTTAATTATACAACAAATGAAAGGTAACTTTGTTACCAATGACAATAGAATGAGAGCTTATAGGACTGCTGCCACATAAATACTCAATTCTTTCAATGAATCCAAGCTTGCCAAAATTTCAAGAGACCATAATATTCATGCTCATAGCCTAGCAACTTTTGCTAGTACATGAAAGCTTCCCTTTGAACCAAATCACCATTTCACTACGGAGATAAAACATAGACCCTCGGTCCCTAACAATGTTAAAGATTGGCAAGTGTTTCAAAATGATGCCCAGATTAACAATTTCCTCACTCTTGAGGGTGAATTTTCGAATACAAACGTTGACATGGATGCCATGAACGATTCCCAACAGCTAACTGAAGAAAATCAGCAGGCTGTAACAGCTGCAACAGCTAAACAGATCCTTAACCCAACTGTTTTCGACAATGCAAACATACAAGAACTGAAACATATGCATTTAGAAGAAACAACCAAAGCTGAGGCTGAGATCATTGACCTAAAGGATAACTTTTTGCCTGCTGGAATAACTCCATTAGAAGACATGTTTGATAATAATGATGTGCCCAAAAAACCAAAAATGGAGCCTATAAACGCTGCTATTGAAGAACATAACATAAGAATAGCAGACAAGCCCAAAATGATTAAATTATCCAAAAATCTGCCTCTTGATCAAAAAACAAAATATGTTGATCTGTTCAAAGAATTCCAAGATGTATTTGCTTGGAGTTATGAGGACTTGAAGTCCTATGACACCTCAATAATTCAACACACCATTCCCTTAAAACCAAATCAAAAACCGTTCAAACAAAAACTTAGAAGAATCAACCCCATGCTTCTTCCTCTCATTGAAAAAGAAATAAAGAAAATGTTTGAAGCAGGTATCATTGCACCCATCAGATTCTCTCAATGGGTGTCTAATTTAGTTCCCACAAGGAAAAAATTAGGAGAGATCAGACTGTGTGTAGACTTGAGAAATTTAAACCAAGTCTCTCTAAAAGACCACTATCCTTTGCCCAAAATGGACCATATCCTACAAAGAGTAGTGGGGTCATCTATAATTTCTTTACTAGATGGATTTTTCAGGATTTAATCAGATACTTGTTCACTCGGATGACCAAGACAAGACAGCCTTTACCACACTATGGGGAACATTTAAGTATGTTAAAATGCCTTTCGGGCTAAAGAACGCTAGTGCTACCTTTCAAAGGGCAATGGATATTGCATTTTCCAAGGAGATACATGATTTACTTGTTGTTTACCTTGATGACCTAACCCCTTTCTCCAAATCTGACCAAGAGCACCTTAAGCATCTAAGGAAAATTTTCATGACATGCAGGATATATGGCATTTCCTTGAATCCTAAGAAGTCCCTGTTTGCCCTTGAGGAAGGCAAGCTTCTAGGCCATATCATATCAAAAGATGGGATTAGAATTGATCCTGAAAGAACTCAAGCTATCCTCCAAATCCCATATCCAATAAACATGAAAGAGCTGCAAGTATTCCTTGGAAAGATCAATTTCCTAAGAAGATTTATCCCAAACCTAGCCGAGCTAATAAGGCTATTGAGCAATATGTTAAAAGAGTATGCCAAGGTAAAATGGTCTCTGGAAACCAAGCAAGCTTTTGAGAGTATCAAAACTGCCTTGACTCAAATGCCTGTCCTCACCAGTCCGCAATTCGACAAAGATTTTATCATTTTTTCTTTTGCATCTGAGCACACCATAGCCGCTGTCCTTTTGCAAAAGGATGATCAAGGTAATGAAAAGCGAATTGCTTTCTTTAGCCGAGCTTTAAAGATACACCCTTGAAATATCAGATCATGGAAAAGCAAGCTTATGCCCTGGTTAAGGCCATCAAAGACTTCAGAATTTACATCTTATACTCCCATGTAATTGCCTATGTCCCAAACTCTGTTGTAAAAGACATATTAACTCAAGAGGGACTAGAAGGCAAAAGAGGCAAGTGGATTGCTAGCATTCTTGAATACGACATTGAGATAAAACCTACCAATCTGATAAAAGGACAAGGTTTAGCCAAACTAATGTCTGAAACAAATTTCCAAGCCTTAGACATTAATCAACTGGACAATGAACAGGTGCTGGCGACTCCACAGATTAGTGAAACCTTTTTGCACTCCCCATGGTATGCTGATATTTGCTTTGTATTGTTAAACCTGTGTGCTCCCCCAGGATTGTCCAAGACTAAGAAAATATTTTTAAGGATGAAATCATCAAAGTTTTGTGTCATAGATGGTGCCTTGTTTTGGAAAATCATGAAGGTATATTGCTTAATTGTTTGACTATGAATGAAACTAACAACATCATGAAAGAATTCCATGCAGGGGACTGTGGAGGACACTTATATTGGAAGTCCACTGCTGACAAGATTTTAAGGGCTGGTTATTATTGGCCCTCTCTATTTGCAGATGTCAAGAAATTTGTTGTTTCATGTCATAAATGCCAAATCTTTGAAGGGAGAAGAAAATTACTGCCTTTGCCCCTTAAGCCCATTTCAACTGAGAAGCCTTTTCAATAATGGGGTCTTGACTTCATTGGAGAAATTCATCCCTCTTCCTCAGGCCAGCATAAATGGATTCTAACAACCACTGATTATTTCACTAAGTGGATTGAAGCCATCCCATGTAGACAAGCCAATGATTCCACCATTATCCAATTCCTTGAAGGCAATATCCTTTCCAGATTTGGCTGTCCTGAGAAAATCATCACCGACAATGCTGCTACCTTCAAATCCAAAAAGAGGATCAACTTCTGCCATAAATTCCACATTACCCTGGGCCACTCTACAGCTTACTACCCTCAAGGTAATGGCTTGGCCGAATCATCCAACAAAAGCCTCATCAACATCATAAAGAAGCTGCTAGAGGAAAATAGAAAGAACTGGCATAGGAAACTCACAAATGCTCTGTGGGCAGATAGACTACCAACCAAGAAATCCATTGGGATGAGCCCTTATGACCTAGTATATGGCATGGAAGCCAGATTTCCTTCATCTTTGGGCATTCCTACTATCAAACTGTTACAGGAGATTCAGGATGAACCAAATGACATGCAGAGAAGAGTTAATCAAACCATTCATATTCAGCAAACCAGAGAGAAAGTGTATGACAGAGCTCAAATGTTGCAAGAGAAGCTCAAAAATATGTTTGATAAAAAAGCTAAAGCAGAGGATTTCTGGGTTGGCAGAAAAGTTGTAAGGTGGGACTCACGAAGAGAGGACAAGGGAAAACATGCAAAATTTTATTTTCTTTGGAAAGGTCCATACATTATCAGCGTTGTGCAAGGCAATAACACATATTTCCTCAAATCTCTAGATGGCAGCACAACTGAAGAAGGTCCTGTTAATGGCCGAATGTTAAAACATTACCATGATCCCTTTTGATTGAGAAAAAACAGGCGGTGTTATTTTCTGTACATAAATGTTTGTATATATCAACACTTTATTTTATTTTTGTAACAGTCCGGATGCTAAAGAACACAGAAGAAAGCAGGCAGTGCTTCACAGCTCATTAGCAAATCAGTTGAGGGAAAGTGCTGTTTCTAGCCCAAAATTTCAAATCAATCTAACAATCAGCACTGAGAAAAGTTTCAATGCACATCAACAACAGAAGATCAAGGCAGTCTGACCTACTGTTCTTGGCTTTTCACAAGGAGAAGCCATCCCCAAGTGGAGCCACTGTTAGCCTCCTGCTGCAGCAGGTTACTCATATTTCATGATTGACATTTTTTACAGGCCAAATATGTCATACTTTGCATGCTGCAATGCTCCATATTTGCTAACAGACACCAAAGAAGGAGGCCATGAAAGTGTGCTAGTTTAAGTTCAACTGCTGCATTCCAATTTTGAAGAGTTATTCCATTTTTGTAGAATTTTCAGCTAAAGGGAGGTCCAAAGCTTTAACTTGGTACTCCCTAGGTTTCAATTTCCTGTTTTAGAATATAGAGAATGAATAATCTGTCCAAACAGCTCAATCTTGGCAGATTCTTAGATAGGTAGAGAATCAAAGGAGCCAAACTGCTTAATCCGGGCCCTTGGAAGAAATAAGGGTAGTTTGTAGATAGGAGGACAGAAAAAGAAAAAGTTGAAAAGCTGGGTCTGCAAGTCTAAGTGCACCCAAACCAAAAGAATAAAAAATGCTAGGTAAGTAGGCTGGGTAGGTAGTTTGATGGTTGCAGAATCAATGATTGTGATCAGTTTTGTGTTTTCAAATGTTATATCTATTCAAATCAGTATGGCAAGGAAAAAAACCATATGAAGGAGCTCAAGCGAGGCATGACTAACTTCCCTTTCTTCCTCTTCCCTAAATCATTTACTAACTTCCCCTAAAGAGGTCAAGATCTGCTTGATATCTCTTATTTTCATCATTTTCCATATCATTTGCCTTGGTAAAGATCTGCTTTACTCAAGGAGGGTCCATACTTTCTCTACAAAGTTCTATCTTCCCTTTAAAGCCTAAGTTAACTGAGACTTAGCGCTCTCTTGTCATTTTCATATTAACTCTTGACATTATTATGTAAATCCCTATCTATTTCCCTTCCCCCTACTAAAACTATGGTAATAATTCCCCTATGTAAATATCCCATCCCTCTGGTTGAAACATAACCATAAATATCCCCTTGGGAATTACTAAGTTCACCTGGATCTT
>APFE030439982.1:0-48205 GCA_000404065.3 Pinus taeda | reverse complement strand
CGGAGGCCAGCATAGCACAAGCCACATCACTTCCACAGACTAGAGAAAGATGGTTCAAGAACCGATTAGTTCAAGGTCAACAGTGGAAACAAATCTTGAAAAACCCAGGTATGGATACCAGCATCTTCACAAAAGGAATTCCTGTCACTTATGTTAAGGAAGAATGGACAACTTTACTGTTATTAGTGCAAAAATTTTTGACTTGTGAGGGAAGGTTTGGGGTTTTATATATTTACCATGCCAAAGTCATGATGCATTTTTTAGGGGAAGATATCAATCTCCCATATTTTCTACTCTCAAGTCTTAAGAAAATGTGTTCAATTGCCCAAAGAAATCCAGGAAACATTGAAACACACCTATATCATCATGGTCTTGTTAAAATGTTAGTTGAAGAACAATTGAAAGCAAACAAAGATACCTGGAAGAGATTTCTTGTAAGAAATCATTTTGAAGAGGCAGGAGAAACCTCTGTACCCAAAAAGAGTAGAAGACAAAGAAAAGAGGTTACCCCTGAAATTGTTGAGGAAACTGTCCAAGAACAGATTGAAGAGGAAGTTGATGTGCATCATTCTGAACAAGAAATTGATCCTGAGTCTACTGTAAATATTGACCAAGCAGCCCAAGGGATCATCATAGAAACCCTTTCAGAACTTGCTAAAGAAGTTGCTCAAAAGAGAAAGGAGAATAGGGAGAAGCAAAAGAAAAACAAAGGAAAAGTTCAGGAAACTTGCCTTACCCCTACAAACTCCAGTGAAGAAGACACTCAGCCTTTAGCCCAAAGAATGGCCAAACTTCATAAAACTGCCCTTCCCAAAAAGGTGGAAAAAAAAAAAGTACAAAAACAAGAACAGAGCACTTCCACTGTAAGAAGGAGCAGCAGATTAAAAGGTAAAATGAAGACCACAAAAGGGCCATCCTTTATTGACTTAATCTCACCTGGAAAGGATGCTACAAGTCCTTCACACACTGAGTCTGTTGGGACTAGTCCTCCACGTGAGGAAAGTCCGTTTGAGCATGAACTTGAAGTTGAAGTTGAGCATGAAATTGAAGTTGAACATGAAATTGAAGTTGAGCATGAACTTGAAGTTGAGCATGAACCAAGCCCAAGAAAGTCACCAGAGGTTGACCCAGACCAACAAAAGGTTTATAATTATTTGGAAACATTGGAGCAAGCAGCTGCTAGCCCAAGCAATGTTCAACCTTTGGAGCAGCAAATTCACTCATTAAAACAGGAAATTTTTGAAATTGAAGTTCTAAATCGCCATATTATACAAGAGAATGAAAAATTAAAAGAGAGGGGCAATGTGGACAAGATGGTCCACGATAATACAATGCTGCATATGGGTCTGTTGCAAAAAGAGAACAAAAAGCTAAGGAAGAAATGCAGGAGGCTAGATAGAGATTTGATTAACTTAAGGTTCATATGTTTAATGAAAAGGCCAAGAATTGATATTTCCACACAAAGGAAGAAGAGGAGATTAGATGTCTTGGCAAAGGCATTACAGCAGGTTGAATAAGCAGTATTTTTTGCATGAGGACATGCAATGCCCTCGTAGTGGGGGTATGTAGAGCCTCTAACCTACACCTCATCATCTACTATTACCTACTGTTTTTCATCACCTATCTCTCTCTTTCACCTCATTTTCCATGTAAAACCATCCGGATAATTACATTAGATGTCATTAAGCATGATCAAGTGAGCTTTGCTAATGTGTGACTGTTTTGTTTAGATTTTGACATATTTACAGGCATTCCGCAGCTCTCTGCCGATTCCGCAGCTATCTGATGATTCCGTAGCCATCTGGAGATTCCGCAGCCTTTTTGTTGTTCTCAAGGTTCCACGTTCCATTTTTCCAAAAGAGCCACATGGGTACTTAGGTATAAAGGTGCTTGAGGTTCCTGTGCCATTTGTTCAATCATCCACGTCATCTGTACCTCCGGTCAAACAGGGGCAAGATCTGGTCAACGAAGGCAGCTTAACGGTGATGCGTAAGCTGTTGGGTCACGTCAGCTCAAACGATGGCTTGCCCGTGTTACGCAGGATGTGGGAGACATAATCCAACTCTGGATTCAATACCCATGACGACCAGGACCTCCAGCTCACCCACGCAGGCTCATGATGTGTTACTGCAGTTTTAATTATGCATAACAGTTTGTTTATTTTCAGTTTTAGCAGCATGCATAGGCTATCCTTCAGATGCCTATAAATACTTGCGTCTGCGTACGCTTAAAAAGACTTTCACTTGCTGTATTTTTTATGAACTTGTTCTAATTTTCGAGCATTCCCAAGACTTTGTTTTTATAGTGCTGTTCTAGCACTCTTAACTGTGAAGTTTTGCACATGGAGTAATAGAAGCAGTGTTGTTTTGGAGCTTTCAACACTTTGAGTCTTCTTTGGGTTATGTGAATGGAGGGCCCCTGTTCATATTAGCCTTGTATAGTATTTTCATGTTCAGCATTTTCTTTTCTTGATCTATGTACAGCATAATTCACTTCATTTTAATTCATTTTGAATCCTTTCTTTTAAGCTAATCAGCATTGCTCTTTTGCAGGTTTTTTGACCCAGGATTATTTGTGTGTTTATGTGTTTGCTTTGTATCTAGTGGTAGTTTCAGTTGACAGATTCAAAGTTGTTGTCTTTAACTTTATTTCCATAACTAGTTTTTAGTTTTATTTCTCAAAACTGTCTGCTAACATTTGAATGATCCCTTACTATAAATTGCTTATCTTTTAGAGATCAGAATACTAATCACTTGCAGTTGGCTTTGGGTGCTTTCTAGACTAATCCTTAGCTACTTTCTAATCGTGCTTTACACAGTACTATGTGATATAGGCAGAGATTTAGAAAGAGCAAAATATTATCACTAGTCTTTAAAGTAGATTTTCTCATTTTTATCAGTTATTAGACTCACTTTTAGCTACTTCTTAATCGTGTCTTACACAGTACTATGTGTTAGAGGCAGAGAGTTAGGAAGAGACAAACATTATCAATGGTCTTTTAAGTGATTTTCTTATTTTTGCAGCAGCATGAATGGTGTCTAATACCATTAGAAAGTGGTTCTTTGTTTTCAGTTTATTTTAATTCATTTCCTTCAAAGCCTTCCTTTTCAGCAAATAGTTAGAAATCACTAATCACACACCCTCACTCACTTAGAATTCACTCCACACACACCATCACTCATGTGTTTATAAGTACATCACTCCATCTTAGGAAGATAAAATAATCACGAACAACACCCCCAAACGACAAAAAGCTTTAAGAGGTTGCTTAAGTACATATAGTACACCTTCACTTCATCAGCTTACGAGCCCCGGGTTGACAATTAATGATATCAATTTAGGAATACTAAATTGACCAAACACTTGGTTCTACTAGGAGCCTGCAGACCCTTTCAAAAGTTTGAAAAACCTAAGATCCATCCGCCCAGTTAGGTTTAGTTTTTGTCAATAGCTGTTAGTTTATGCCCAGATATGCATTTGTCTTGACAAAAGTTCCTTGTGAGTTAGTTTTCATTGGCATTCTCGTTTGAAGGGATTTTCTAGAAGTTTTTCCTGTTGGATTTATTTTTTCTTTGTCTTCGTAATAGCTCAGAGATCAAAAGCCTTAGAGCCTTAGATCACCTTGGTATCTCTGGTCTTCTTGCTGAGTTTGACTAGTTTATGAAATCTATCCTTGAAGAGAGCTAGATCCCATTTTTCTCTTTTGCAAAACTTTGATTAAACTTGATTGAAAGTTTCAAATTTCATTTTTTATTAAAATGTAATTGGGTGTTTGTGATTAGTTTGTTGAGCTGAACAAATTGATCCTTAGTTAGCTGAAAAACTAAGTTAAGCATCCTCAAAAACATTTCAAGTTTCTTTTCAATCCATTTTCATTTAGATCTCAAGATTATATTATAGTTTTGAGTTTTTCATAGAAATTATAGAAGCTTGTTGAACAATTTGTTTTCAATAGTTTTTCAAGTTTTTCAAAAATCATAAAATCTCCCATAAAAGAATTTTTTGTTCTTGTAGTTTTTTATTGTTGAAAAGCAAAGGGATTTTCCATGAGCATGAATAGTAGTCTCGTTTTTAAAGTTCTTTGAAAAAGACAAAACTTTTTCCTTTCAATTGTATGTTAAGAGAAAGATTTGATTTTCAAAGCATTGCATTTTCAACTCTTCCTTATCTAGAAATTCATTGAAAAGGAAAAGGAATTGTTTATCATCTTAGGTGAATTTTTTGGTGTTTTGGAGTCGAGTCTTCACACCATAAAGTTTCATCTCCGCACCCATTGACTTAAGAAACAACCAATAAAATTAAAACTTAATTAAAATCCATCTAGCAATCTTTTTATTTTCTAGGGCTCTTTTCACCAACATAGCTTAGGCTAGTATCTTGGATAGGGAGTAATTAACTCTCCAAGATAGTTTAAACAAACAAGTAGTCAATCTTGCGGTAGGGAGAAATTCCAATTGTTACATCTATGCTCTGGGAAAGATCTTCTTAAAGGAGAAGCATGAGATCATATATGAACCAGTGTGGGAATCAATCCTTCTTCATTGGGAACAATAGAAGATATTCACGTATTCAAAATGGTAAACCTCGGAGTCACCATTGTCGAGGAGCCTGGGGTCACTTGTTGGTAAACCTTGGATTATGTCAAGGAGCCTTCAAGGGGATTGAGCTTGTTACTCTGCCCTTGCATGGGTATCGGATCGTAGACTGTTCCCCCAGGTATATTTATTTACGTTGGTAACCTTAGTGGCCATAATCAATAGGATTCCTTCCTAGGTGACGGTGGACGGAATATCCCACTGTACCTGGAGTAAACGTCGACTAGACTCACTTGGACTCTCTAGGGGGTTATCTTCACTCGAGACGGTTATTGTGGAGAAACTTGTGCCAGTCTATTTCATTAAGTAGGTTATCGAGGTAACTGTTCCAACCGCCATTTCTGTATTGAATTCTGCGACGTTGCATTTCATCACCAACAAGTGTTTTCGATCCGGAAAGATACTATTTGTGTGTGATTTGATCTCCTAGATTTATTAGGCGTGTGCTTCAAATTTTTTGGTTCTTTAGAGACTTTAGGTGGTTTTCTTGAGATTTTCTTTGTTTTCACGTGAAGTAATTAAATAATTAATCGTGGTTAACTTACCAAGACAATCCCGTCGACTTCGGGGGTAGCCTCCCGAATTTACACCAAGTCAACTTGAAGGGCTGCGAGCTCTTGTCACACCTAGTGAAAGTAGAGTTGGGCCATCGGAGGCCGGAGAGTCTTCGTTCATCATACATCTTGATTATATAGTTCAAGAAACAGAACATATTTCTGAACCGATTTCATTTTTCGAAGTTACTGGTAGTATTACTCCTACTAGTTCATTAGCCGAAGAACCTGAAATCTCTGAACCTGAAACTGAACCTGCTGCTACTCCATCTTCTGGATTTGCTTCTCCTGTTTCTAGTGGTCCTAGTTCACCCAGAGTAGAAAGTATCATTACCTAGAATCTCCCTTCTAGACTCATTTCCATAGAAGAACTTGTAAGTCCAGATGAAGGTATAAGCATCCACGAAAATCAACCAGCTATCGAACTTAGGGAGCGCGAATCCATTTTCTACTGTCCCATTAGAGGTGACACTTGGTATATTTCGTTGACCAAATTTTTAGAAAATCCAGGCCTCGCTTCTTCACCACCTCGATTTCCTTTCCATCCAACACCCAAAGGTTATTACCTCCTTTGAATATGTCGAGACAGTCATCCTTGTTTTCTCACATGCTAGAAATGTTTTTACATGGCGGTACTTCTATTCCTCTTGGGTATCAGTCTGTATCTGGTATGCTTTCAGGAGCATCTCCTCAACCCATCGAATATGTAGTATCTCCTGGTAATAGCGGAACTAAATCGTTAAGTGTCGAAGAGATGCTTATGATGTCTGTTACTACTCTTAACCCGCAACCTCAAGTTAGTTCAATACCGCCTGGGGGCAGTTGTAAGGTACTCAAATACTATCTGGGGGGCAACCTCAAGGTAGTACATTACCGCCTGGGGGGCAACCTCAAGGATAATAAATCTCTACGGAACATTATTTTCCTCAAGGTCAACCCCAATACCAATATGTACCTCAAAGTCAACCTCAGTTTCAATATGTGCCTCAAGGTCAATACCAGCCCCAAGGTTAGTACCAACCGCAAGGTCAGTACCAACCTCAAGCTCAATACCAACCTCAAGGTCAATACCAACCTCAAGGTTTCCAACCACCTTCAGGTCAATCATTTGTTCAAGGACCGGGAAATGTACTGTATAATTATCAACCTTACACTCAAGCTGGTTTTGGTCCTCAATATGCTCAACCTGTTATGGGTCCCTACCTCGGAATGAACGTGGTGTGGGATTAACAGAATTCGTAACCCAATGTGCACTTGTCATCTCAATCTGGACAACCTTTGGTTTCTAGTTCACCCCAACAACCTGTCCAGCCTACTACTCAAACTTCTACACCTGGGGTAGTTCATCAGCCTGGGCATAGTTCACCTCAAACTCCGCCCCAAACGTCTGTTGCAACTACTGCAACCTATGTTCAATCCACCCCACCTATTTCTAGAGTATCAACAGCTCTAGTTTCTATTGCTCCTATATCAAATCCTCAGGCCTCTTTACCTCAGTCCAGACCTACAATCCAGACTCCGGTTTCAATGCCTGTAGGACAACTTGGGCCTAGTACGGTTGTCACAAGTCAACCCCAATTTACTTATCAACCATACCAGGGACAGTATCAATTCAGTCCTACTGTGTAGAGCCTGACTTAACAGTGTCAACCGTACCCTCGGTATACCTATCAACAACCTCAACAACCCCAGTATGGTCCAATTAATCATGGTTTTTGAGGAGGATATAGTATCCAAAATGAAAATATGATACCAAGTTATCCTAGATATCCTCCTCCTGGGGCTGGTCTTATAACCCCAATTTTTCAGGATCCGAACTGTCAGTTACTGTTTATAGCAACTTTGGATTTACCTGACTTGTCGTGCCTTAGGAATGATCCCATTAATTATCTTCCATTTTGGTCACCAATGCCGAATAAGTTGCCCAATGATATACCAAATTTTGAGGGGATGTCAACAGAAGATCCGTCTAAACATGTGATGACTTACCATCTTTGGTGTGCATCGAATTCCATTATAGATGATTCAATGTGTCTTCATCTTTTTCAACGCACTTTGATTGGCCTTGCAGCCAAGTGGTACATTGAGTTGCCACGAGGCTCTTTTTACAATTTTAGTCAGTTAGCCACTTCCTTCCTGACTCATTTCAGCTGCCAGTCCGATATGACAATGGAACAAAATTATTAACTTCATTAAAATAGTCAACGTCCACATATATTTCAGACCATATTCATGAATGGAGACGTCGATGTCATTTAATGAAAGTTTTTATCCCAGACCAAATTTTGGCAGAATGGTTTGTAAAATCGTTATTACCTAAAATAACTGAAGATGTAGCCAAGGCATGAGTGGTTACCGAAGAGCAAGTAATTTCTCAAGCTCAGTACCTTGACTTAGTTTATACGCAATCAGGTACTTTACACAAGAAAATCCCCGACCTTCCAAAACAAAATCAAATAACTGCAACTCCCTCAGGGTCTCATGCTGCTGACGGTATGATTGGTACTGTTAATACCAAGAGTAAGAATAAATCCTCCAAGAATTCTTCTCCTATTATAACTTTACCAAATTCCCCGAAGGGAGAGTCTTGAACTGAAATTTCAGCCAATGTCCATGTCGTAGGATCATCTATGGCCAAATCAAAATCTGGCGGTAAGAAGAGAGGCAGGAAGAAGAATAAGCAAAACTCGAAATAGAAATCCAATAAACTTGAATCTACTTACGAAAAACGTAAACCTCGCTATCCTTGTCTCATCTGCAATGAGGAGCATTTTACAAGAGATTGTCCACATTGTGCCGAGGTTGTGAAAATCGTCAAAGGTTCTCAAACACCTACTGTTTTGAAGGATCCTTTTCCGAGTCAAGACAGTAAGATGATAGGTTCTTCCTCTAGTGCCCCAGAAGAGCCCATAATGATGATGTCCCATGTAAGGATTGCGACACGATCACAAGATTATGGAAGTAAGAGTCCTATTGGTGGTAAGGAAGCGAAATCTTCTACTTCTAACCCATCAACCTCATCTCCATCTGGTTCCGATCCACTACAGATAGAGAAACCTAATCCAGACTTAGTAATTAAACCGCCTGCTAAGGGTATACTTTGAAAGTCAGCTTTCAATTCACATGCGAGAGCTACTCAGAACTATAACATTGTTAAAGATTTAGTTGTTTCCCCTTCAACAATGTTGGCTTTGGAGGTGCTACAATCTTGTCTAACACAGCGTAAATTGCTATTGTCGGCTATAGGAGCTGTTGATCTACGGGACTCAAACCTCATAGTATTCGATTTAGAAACTAGTACACCTCGTTTACCTCATCAAATCGCTTTCCAGATTCCAGTGTTAGTCAAAAATAGACCTTGCTTTAGGACTGTGATTGATGAGGGAGCTTCAACGTGTATTATGTCGATACAGTGTTGGAAAGCCCTTGGTTCTCCTACACTTAATCAATCCCCAATGATTCTAAAGGCCTTTGATGGCCGAGGGTTTCATCCTTATGAAATTTTGCAAGACTTGCCTATAGGGGTTGAAGGAAAAACTGTTAATCTAGATGTGGAGGTGGTTGAGCCCCTCTGGATTACAACCTTCTTTTGGGTCGTAGTTGGTCTTATGCCATGAATGTTGTTGTTTCATCAGTCTTTCGACTTATTAAGTTTCCACATAATGGGAAGATTGTTACAATAGATTAGTTAACTTACTTTTTGTCCAACCCATCCTCTGCTGAGAGTATTCAACATGTTGGTAAAACCACTATCCCTTATAAGGATGTTGGGGTAGGATTAGTTAAAGATTATGGTTTACTCGGAACTTTTTCATTTCCTCCTCCCAATGTACTGTCTCCTTTCATGACTATTCATATGATTTCGTCAAAATCCATTGTTCTTAACGATCCTTGGATCGTTCCATTCGATTCCGAGGTGGACCCTTTTGGTGATACCGTGCCTTTGAGTCCCTTTGATGTTGCTTATCAGGCTGTACAGTTGTTTTCCGACTCAAGTTCAACCAATCTTGATCCAGTGAATGTGATCCACAGAGAATCACTTTCAATATCAACCTCAATTTCAACAACCTTTTCTGAAAATGTTCACATCGATGAGCAAATTCGGGAACTATTGTATGTTGATGCATTACCATGGGAAGATCTTCATCATCGATCTTAGTTTTTACCTGAGATTGATCATTTTGAGAATAATTTTTCATCTATCTTTACTGCTGAATATTTCAAAGAACCGCAGAATCCATTGAAACATCTTGATTCTGAGCAAAATTTAGAAAATATTTCTCGAACGGTTCCTATCGACATTTCTGTCAAACCTGGGATTGTTGAAAACATTCACATAGGTGCTTATTGTATGGACACTGAAGTCAAAGCATATAAAGCCCTATTTCAAGAATTTCGTGACGTGTTTGCCTGGTCCTATGAGGAAATGCCAGGAATTGATCCTTCAATTATTGTTCATGAGATCAAAACTTACCCGGATGCTAAACCCGTTCGGCAATTTTTGCGTCCGATACACCCACGAAAAGCTGCTTCCATCAAAACAGAAGTTGAGAAATTACTTAAAGTAGGTTTCATTTATCTAATCCTTTAACGGATTGGGTATCAAATATTGTTCTGGTTACTAAAAACAAGGGACAATAAGAATATGTATTGACTATAGGGATATCAATCGTGCTTGTCCTAAGAACAACTATCCAACACCCTATATCGATCAAATTACCGATGATTGTGCCGGTAGTGAAATTTTTTCCTTTATGGATGGTTTTCCCGGTTAACATTCTACCTGCCAATCAACAAAAAACGGCATTCATCTGTCCATGGGGGACATTTCCTTATTGCAAGTTACCTTTTGGATTGAAAAATGCCAGAGAAACTTTTCAAAGGGCTATGTCTTATGCGTTTCATGACATCAAGCACATTTTGCAGCCTTATCTTGATGATTTACCCACCCATTCTTTACGTAGAGCTGACGATCTCACTCATTTACGAGCAATTTTTATGAGATGTAGGCCTTATCAGATTAGTCTGAATCTGCACAAGTGTGTTTTCTGTATAGAAACGGGTCGTTTAGTGGGATTTGTTATATCCAACGCTGGCATTTGTGTCAATCCTTGGAAGGTCAAAGCCATCGTCAAATTACCACCTCCTTCGACTCTTCGCCTACTCCAGAGTTTGCAAGGGAAAGCAAACTTTTTATGTGGTTTCATTCCTAACTACGCCGAGATTACAAAAGTTTCACCCAGTTGTTGAAACAGAACACTTCATTCTTTTGGGATGAGATAGCTGACAAGTCTTTCGATGCACTTAAACATGCGTTGACCCATGCGTTGTTATTGCATCCTCCCAACTACAGCTAGGATTACTTCTTGTACCTCACCACTTCCCATTCCACCATAGGGATGGTTTTAGTTCAACTGGATGAATTCGAGAGTGAACATGTGATCTATTATCTTAGTCGGACTCTAACTCTGACTGAGTTAAAATATTCACATGTGGAGAAACTGGCCTTGACATAAGTACAAGTTGTTCGATGATTTCATCATTACATTTTGTTACGCAAAACCATGATCATTTCTAATTATAACCCTATGTAATACATTTTGACTAAACAATTGCTAGGGGGCAAGTATTCCAAATGGATTGTCATCCTGCAGGAATTTGACTTGGAATTTGAAAAGGCCAAGTCAAAAAAGTCTTTGGTTTTTGTCGAATTGATGTGTGACTTCCCTCGTGCTGATACCAAACATGTGGCGGAAGAACCCATTGCAGATGAATCCTTGTTCATTATTAGCACTGTTGATCCATGGTATGGAGATATCATTGTCTATCTTCAGACCCAATCCTTTCAGCCTAACATCTCACGATCTCAACGTCGAAAAATACGCTTCCAATCCCAACCTTACACTATTATTGGAGATACTCTTTATCGTCGTGGGGTGGATTCTGTTTTTTGCCGTTGTCTTACTCATGACAAGGCTGAAAAGGTTCTTAATTTCTGTCACTCTCGAGTGTTTGGCGGTCATATGTCTGGTATGACACAGCCCAAAATATTTTGTGCGCTGGCTATTTCAGGCTGTCCTTATTCAAAAATTGTATCACTGCAGTCCAGAAATGCCACAATTACCAAATTTTTTATCGTAATATGCGCGCTCCCCCTACTCCTCTCCACCCTATAATTGTCGTCGGTCCATTCAAAAAATTGGGTATCGATTTTATTACGTGTAACCCTCACTCGGACAGGGGGCATGCATATATCATCCTTGTGGTAGATTATTTTACCAAGTGGGCCGAGGCGATGCCTACATTTTTGGCAGACGACAAAACTACTGCGATTTTCATTTTCAATCATATAATTGCTAGGTTTGGTGTTCCTCAAGCTATTATCACTGACGATGGGAGTCATTTTCGAAACATCATGATGACTAAACTAACAAATCAGCTTGGGATGCATCACGATAGTTCCACTCCATGTTACCCATAGGCAAATGGTCTGGTTGAAGCAATCGACAGAGTTCTAGTCACCATGATATTGGGATTCATAGGTTGAATTGGCATAACATGTTATTTTTAGCACTTTGGGCATACCGAACCTCAGTCAAAACATCAACAGGTTTTACTCCCTTTCAACTGGTTTACGGTTTAGAGGCAGCATTACCCATTGAATGCGAAATCCCATCATTACAAATTGTCGTACAATTATTACCAGGCACTTCCGAAGAGGAAAAAAATTATTATACTTAGCTCAATTAGATGAAAATCGATGTAACACTGCATTAGTTGTCGAAACTCATGCCAAAATAATTAAAGATCAGTATGATCGGAATGTTACACCCCGCAATTTTTCGGAAGGAGACCTAGTCTTACTTTATGATCAAGCAAACGATAAGCTAGGGGCTGGAAAATTTGTACCCAGGTGGCATGGTCTGTATATTGTCAAGCGAAATCTGGAAAAAGGGGCCTATGAATTAGAAGATTTTGACGGTGTCTCTTTAGGTAAAACCAGGAATGGGCTTTATTTAAAGCAATATTATGCTTAAAAGATTAGAGTGGAGATTTTTTAGACTAGTTTATTTCTATGTTTGGTGTGTTTTTAGATTAGGAATGTGTGCTTTACTTCAGAGAGTGTTTTTCATCATTATTCATGCTTATCTTGATTTTACTCTTGATATTGCAGATGTCGACGCCTCTCCAAACATACATTGGTTTTGCTGATGGCGCTTGTCGTAGTACATGCAACATCTCTTCCGCAGCTTGGGTTATCTATTCACCCTCTGACGAGTTAATATCTATGCATGGGGTAAGACTCGGTCAAACAATAAACAACATTGCAGAATATAGTGCAGTGATTGAGTTATTATCTGAATCCATTTCATTTGGAATTCGGAAGTTTGACTGTTAGATTAGATTCAGAACTCGTTGTATTACAGCTTAACAGAGTTTATGCCATTAGAAATCCAGTGTTATTGCGATTATTTTTGAGAGCCCGTCTCTTGGAACGAGAATTTGATTACATCAAATATCAGCACATTCCAATATATTTAAATACATTAGTAGATGCAGTTGCTTCTCGAATGTTAAATAGACATTTGCATTAAATCAAACAGTAAATTTAAAAACATCCCATAAAATGTTTTGCAAGATAACCAATAATAGTAATATAGCATAGCATAGGAGTGTGTCAAAATATACATCGTCTTCAATCATAGGTTGAAAAACACCTTATGATCGGTAAAAATGATAGCACAAAAAGTCCAAAAATGAGTGTACAAGGCAATCATCCTATCATTGGTGATGATCACGATAATACATCACTGCTCGGGCCACCCTACAAAGGAACCTCCTAAAAGGTCCTGGGACCCCAATCACATAACGTTGTAGCCTAAGAGGAATGTCATCTATGCTGGTCTCCAGAATATCTGTTGTCAAGCGCTCTAGATGACCCTTCAATTCGGCCAAGGTCTCTGCTGATTAGTCCTATGGAGCCGGTGCAGTGATAGCTGGTTGTCTTCGATCATAAGGCTGGAGAGCGGCTGGTTAGCGTGGACCCACATATGCATTTAAAAGCTTTTTACTATTAGTTTTGGAACGATTTAAAAACAAAATATATATATATATATATAATTTAAATGTTGAAAACAATTTTACCTCTATCATCCCATTGCTCTCCTGGTGGAAGAGCCATGTCGAGATCACCACAATAATCCATCCCAGCGTATGGAAAATCCTGAATCACAAAGAGTTGGTTCTATAACCAATGAAAATACTCAGGTGTGAATCGAACAACCTCGGTACCCTCCTCAGGATGGAGGGCCATGACTGTAAACCAACGCATCACCCTAGGATCTCGGGGAAGTCCACCCTCAATAGTAAGTTGTTGTGGAACCAGCATAGGTACCCTCTCTAAGGCAAAGCTCACAACTAAATAACCATATCCAAAGTTCTTTAGTTGTCCATTCTTTGCCCTAGTCAATTGGCCCTTCACATTGGCCAATACAGCATCGCACCAGTTGAAGATGGTGCCTTAGAAGAAGTCTAGTGCCATGTGTATCTGCGAACCGATAGCTAGATGCAATGCTACGCTCCCATGGAGTCT
Organism: Pinus taeda; assembly: GCA_000404065.3. Lineage (NCBI taxonomy): Eukaryota > Viridiplantae > Streptophyta > Pinopsida > Pinales > Pinaceae > Pinus > Pinus taeda. Next base: position 34,463 of record APFE030439982.1, on the reverse strand, counting down.
GGTGACAGTAAAGGTGATCACTTTTAGTTCAGTACGGGAGATGGTATTAACATCTATTCGCTTATCCACAGTTTGGTTATTACAAAACTCTAGTCGGAGACTAGTGACAGATTGGTCACCTGGCTTAGATTCGAACAGAGATAATTCCTCGCCTCCCTTGGGAAAGCTAGTCAAGAAGTATATGTCTTATGGCTTTATTTCGAGCTGGTTGCCACCAATAATGAAGCACTGGTCTTGCGTGCTCCACTTGTCTACCAGCCATTGCAGAAAGTCTACCTGTGCCCTCATGCCAGGTATGGTCCAAAATTTAAATAGCCCGCATGCTCTCAATGCTTGTAATGAAGGTGGATGGAGTAATGCGGCTTGATCCATATCCTCGTGATCTCGTTCCCACCAAACAAGCATCTTGTGTACCTACATTGCAAAATAGGTGGTTTAGAACATTTTAATTTGAAATCTATGGGGAAAAAATGAAGAATTTAGGGTTTTAAATCCACGTTCTGCAGGGTTCACACCCATCCTTTTAGAGACAGTGAGTAGTTACGCACTTCTCCTTAAGGATATGTGCGGCACCCCTACTTTTCCTTGTGCACAGAAAAATCGGGGTGTGCAGGGGCCACATGGCGCACCTGCGCAACTGCCGCGGGTGATTTTTTGCCCAAATTTTCTTCTAAAAATCAATTTTTAAAGCCTAAAGAAAAATTTTAAACGGATGAAATGCAAGTCAAGGATGATGTGGATTACTTGGAGAAGATGGTTCTTGATTCGAGCGGTCAGATTTTCTGCAATCTCCATAGGAAGTTTTCTTACCAAAAGCTCTTACTTTTTACTCCAAAGCCAAACAGTGAAAATGAACTTGTAAAAGGCCTTTTCATAATATTTTTTGAATAAATAAATTTAATTTATTTATTTTTTACTTTGAAAATGTCACTTTTGATACATTTTTATTATTCTTAAAATAGATATGAGTAATGTTTGCAGTTTTTGTGCAGAATATTGGGTATTCAGGGAGAATTGGTCATTTTCAACAAAAACACATAGGAGTCCTCTTTAAGCTCTTTTCTGACTTGTAAAATAAGAAAAGATTGTCGAGTTTTTCTTTTTAGACTCATTAAAATGGAATTAAAAAGACGGTCCACTTACAGCTCTTTTCTGACCGTATAAACATGAAACGATTGCCGGACTTTTGTCGTTTCGAGCTTGATATTGGTAATAAAACAACATGTTTTCGATCGCTTTTTTACTTTTTCAGATTGAAGGCACTAATTATGAAAAGTACTCCTTGATTGTAATGGTCAAGCGGTTCTATCGAGTATTATTTTATACTTTTTCGGGCTTGGGAGACATAAATTTATGAAAAAGGACAACCATGGAGTTTTCTTAAGTTTTTGTTCTAACTCCCTAAAATTGAAAAACGTCGAGTTTCTCATATACTGGACTCATTAAAATTTTATAGTAAAGGACTTGTTCAATTAAAAACAGGAATGAACCACTCCTTCTTAGGGTTTGAATCTAAACTAAGTTGGACTCATCCGAAGGATGAGCTTATAACCAAGAAAATGCTATCCTCCTCAAGCTTGTAAAAAGTAAAGAGGTACTTGCCAGAAATGGTGGGGGAAAAGAGAGAAAAATGAACCTGTGTGTTGTAATTTGTGTTTGAAAAACTTTCCATCACTCTTGAACATGACACTTATATTCACCTCGGTTGGGAAATCCTTTACCTAACAATTAATCAAGCCATATTGAAATTCTTCAGCCAGTTTCCGGGTATTAGCTTTGGGTCAATTGTCACCAAGCCATTCTGCAGTGTCGTTATGTGTTTAAGGGGTCTGTGCAAATAAACCATTCACCTACAAAATATTTGTCATCCATCATTGACCATCCCTGTGTTAGTTCTTGCCAAATATATTTCTTCAGACTTGATCTATGATTTCGTGTTATGGGATTGCCTATGACAGATTTCTTTCTATTGATTCTGACTCATTATCTAGAAATATGATCTATAAATCGTCAATACCTTGGAATCTGCATGCCTCAATGGCAGGTTTTTCGCCTTTGAAGGCAGGTTGCATCATTGACCTTCGATCAAAGGATTCTGTGACATGTTCGACATCAACTCATTCATTCACATTTCATGGATTGTACTGAGTACTTTGAGGTCCATTGACGTTACTAGTGGTTCCTCTCACACTTGTTAACAGTTTACATCATTGACTAGTAATCAAGTGGTTTCTACCATGTTCAACTTCGACACATTCATTCACATGGATAGAATCATACTAGTTCAGGAAGTAGAAATGAAGACCCTGGATCTAGTTTCCACCATCCAGGCTGCGAGGAATTTTGTTATCATTATATAGTGGACTATTCATAAACAGATGGTTGTGCCCATACTGTGTCCATTTGTTTCTACTTATGATGTAATACAAAATCATTCCTGTATCAGAGCAGTTTTAGATAGTTCTTAGTCAGTTTTGATCTGAGTATGGGAATGCCTAACTCAGTGATGATATTTTAAAATATATATATTTTGTGTTGAATGTTTTTTACAGGTTCTGACCGGGGTATCCACAGGAAGATCCTTGAAATGATAAAGTAATTAACTCTTCTTAGATGACAAAAACCATCCTCATCTATTACAGCTTCGCACTTTAGGGGGCAATATATTACACAGAAAATTGTCACCATGACTTTCTACAGTTTGTGTGAGTCCATCAACACTCATACATACCTCCTTTGCAAGTCTTAAGCCTCAGCCCTTCATGTCAAGCCTTGAAAATGGGAGAAAGACCTTAAAAATGTCTTAAATCCTAGTTTCGAACTTTCTCCTAGCATTGTCTGTGGTGCCACACCCAATGGTCATGTCCCCTATGAAATTGGTTGCTCTGTCTATTAAGTGATGGGTGCGAACCCCTGTAAAAGTTAAAAAGGTGTGAGTTCATTCCTAAAAACTCATCTTGGGTCACTTCTAGACACTTCTAGAAGGAATATTGCGCTGGCAAGTCCGCTCCATCTTGGTTCATCCATTCCATAACTAAGGGAGCTAACTCCATGATATGAGGTGCTTATCCCATTGAAGGAGGAACTTATCCCTTCAATGGTGGACCTGCAACTTCCTCCATTTGCACCATAAATTCAGGCATTGGGCTGGTTGTAGGGGAGGTTGAAAGCTGAAGATTCTTGAGGGTAAATGCTGTTGGAAATTAGACTTCCTTTTTGAACTTGTGAGAGGAGAGATCACATACCTTTCATGTCATTTGGGAAGTGAATGAGACTTGTCAAAGTAGAGGAGACTCCTGCTGGACCCTAGAAAGAACTTGTGCAACATCAAGGCAAAGGTTTTAAGGTTCTTTTATTCATAAAGTTGATACAATCAAGTTTGTTTTTCTCAATGAACTGTCTCTAATGGTTTATTTTATGAGCTCCTTGATCTTCATAATGAACATGTTTTATTATAATATCTATGTAGGTATGCTTTGATGTGTTTTTGTTTGTGTATGTAGGTTATTGAAAAGGAACTGCTTGAAGCCGTTGAGATAAAACTACCACAAACAAGCGTTGGACCGAGGTAGGGTCTATTACACCTCTTAGTTTTCATTTATGAATTGGAACATGTTTAGAGAAAAGTAGATTTGCTTGTGCTCTTTGTTGCTAGATATCATTCGATACTAGGGAGATCGGTCTTGTCCGCAAGAACGATTTATCCGGCCAACAGTCTTTTGTATGAATTTGGTGAAATATGTGATGCAAAAATATTTTGGGATATTCTTGAAATGAAATACAGTATGGAGGGTAGTGAGAAAGCTGAAGTTGATGAAGGAGTTTTTGCTAAAGGTGATTGTGTTGAAAGCATCATAGCTGGGATTAAGGCGGAAAGTATGTCTTTAGCTGACAATAGAGTAGTATGTGATATTAAGGAAACTCTCTGTCATGCAGATATTTATGAAGTCAAATTTGATGACAATTATGTATCTCATGAAGAGTGGTTCAATATGATGCATGAAGAGCATTTTATTGATGAGTTGTTGTTTGGTGAGAAGAGTTGCCTACCTCCATACATAAATCAAATGCAAGACAACATGTTTGCAGCAACATAATTGACGAAAGAGGTTGAAAACATGAATCAATCAACTATGTCAACAAAGAAAAATGAAGGAAGCAAAGCTCTTTCCAAAGAGCACGATGACAAAAATCAATATGGTTTTTTTAATGAATCTAACATTGTTTTTGAGTGTGCAGATATTGACAATCAGGAAGAAGCCACAAAACTTGAAGAAATCGCAAGCATTAAGGACAAGTATAAGTCCCAAGTACTTGAAGCAATGTTGAATACAAAGAATGTTACCCTGCAATCAAGAAAGTGTAACAGCCCAAAATACGGATATCTAATTAACTTATTAACATTAAATTTAAACGCTTACCTGAGCTTACTTGTGGTAGAAATAGCCTTACAACAACAGGGTTTTGGGGACGACTCTCCTCCCAACCGTAGGCTCAATTGTGCAGGATTTCGCTACAACTGGCCACCCCCGAGCCCTTAATCAACGACTACTGCCAGTATTCCTTTGTCTTAGTAAACTATTCTCCCAAGAGAATGGAAGATCGAACCTCGGAATGATGGAACCCCTCCCATCTTCCTCACCGTTCATTAAATAGAACAACATATCAGAAGGGGAACCACATGCACCCCTCCATGTGGCTGCATGCTGCTTTTTCTTTACTTTCCTTTGATTTTTTTAGCTTTCTTATTTTTCTTTCCTTCTTTTTGATAATTTCCTTCTTTTATTATGGTTATTACTATTTTTTATTTTAGATATGTGTGTGTAGATATGTGTGTATCCTTTAGGCACATTTAACCTTTCTTTCTACACTTGATAATGTTTTTGTCAACTTTAATATGTCATTAGGAGGGTTAAGAGATGATTTACATATCTTCTTTGTCCAATGAATTTAATGTGTTGGATATTGAGGATATTCTATGTAGATCACATAGGCATCCACCAAGAGAAGAATATGGGCTTGTCCCGTATTGAAGGATAATAGAAACTCGGTTGACTCAAGGACATTATTGCCACGAGGGAACCAAATTCAACATTATAAGGATTTTGGAGGAAAGTAGTCCTCTCTTCAAGGAGGCTGCCCCTCAAGCATTTTTGTATAAATGATCTAGGTGGATACTGGTGGCCACCCTCCTATTCCACTTGGACCCCTAACACTGTTTCATTAAGTTTCCTTAATTATAGCATAGTTTAATATTTTTGGCAAATTTTCAATTCCTAAACTTCCGGAGTCATTTTGAGGCTGTAAATGACCTTTTTTTTGGAAAATAAGCAAACCAATAGTCCATGATAGGGGTTTCAGCATGAAAGTTTAGTCCTTTATATTATATATAATAGTATTATTATTAATATAGTTATTATATTATATATTATTATATATGATAGATATATTATAGATATAAGTATAAATGAGGTATCATACACATCAAACAAAGATCATATGCTAAATTTATGACCCCGAGAGGTTGATATACCAACTAACCACAACGGGGCCCATAAAATTTTGGCACTTCATCTCCTAGGGTTAGGTTTCTAGATGTTTAGGCTTTTCCCTTATTTTTCAATAATAAAAAGACCTTTGAGCCTCATTGTAACATAGTTCAGAGGCATCTAGTTTCCACATCTCTTCTCAAAGATAAGCTACCATCGCCAAAGCTAGTTTATTTTTGTTCTACATGTAAATATTTTTAGTATTATGTTATTAATGAATTGAAGTTCATTTTTCATTGTAACTCTATGTTTATGTTTAAATCTATTTTTCATTTTGTTCCTTCATAAATCTAAATTAGTGGTATTAAAGCATTATTCTCTTTCTCTAATTTTTTGTGCTTGTCCCCAACAAGGTCAGGGTAGAAGGAGTTGAGAATTGAATTGGTTGATCCTTGCAATACTAGCCTTCCTGACCTCGACGACTTCCCATGGCATAAGAAAAGAAAGGCAAGGGAGCATGAGATCCTTTCAAACTGTTTCTTGAGGAGGCCCTCAAGCGAAAAAAGAACAAGACAATGGATAACTTTTCCCAGATCTTTTAGTGGGTATCAACAGGTGAAGCATCTTCGTCCGGAAACCACCTTGGATGTGCCACCCCCTTCAAGGCACAAGTTAAATTTGACATTCTTATATTTGAAAGTGAGATAGATGCAGATGTTGTAGATAAATGGTTAAATTTATTGGAAGGATATGTTTTGGTCCATAATTTTTCCAACAAGGAAAATATTACTTTTGCACTCCTCAAGGCCATCCACCGCGTCCAATAATGGTGGGAAACATAATGTGAGTATAGGGACAAGAGGGACCCTTACTATTTTCAACTGCACCCACTTGGAATTATTTTCAAGATTCCTTCAGGGAACAATATTACCCTATCAGGAGCTATGAAGATAAGTACATAAAATGAACCACACTATGGCAGGGAAGGGACTAAGATGTGTCAGAGTTCACAAATAATTTCCATCTTCTTCTCATGAAGTTGGGTATCAAGGATTTTGAGTGGAATCTGGTAATTAATTACCGCACGTCTACAAAAATACATCTAGGACAAGATGGAGTTCCTGGACATCTACTCACTTGGCACTGCATACCAATATTCTATCAAGATCGAGTAAAAATTCAAAGAAAAGAAGCAAGAATTTGGATATGTGAATCTGAAGAAATGAAAAAGTACCCCAAAACAATAGAACAAATATTAAGGCTAAGGTGCGATGACTCAAGACCACCCATTGAATTTGCAGGCAAAGAGAAACACCACGAAGACAAATAAGGACACAGGAAAGTGGTGTGAGTTCCATTATAGCCCCACTCAGAACACAAATGAGTGTCATGCCAAGAAGTCACTAGTGGCAAAGCTGAAGGCTTCAAAGTGAAATGCATGTTCCAACATTGAGTCATAACCTGACAAGGGGAATGAAGAGGGAAGAAGATTATTGATTTAGATCCCACTACCACCATTGCCACCCCCAATATCTAGAAGATTGAGCCCAAAGATCTAGAGGAAGGGGAACATCTCATCCACTCACAGATCATTAGAGAAATTTTGAGGTCTAAAATGGGCCTCAAAAAAAAAATGTAAAGCTAAATAAAATTTATAAGAAAAAATAGATTGAATATGATGATGTGAACCATGGGGGGTGATTCACCGTTTTTGTAGTAAAAAGGTAAAAAGATTAAAAAATAAAAAAACTACTTTTTCAACTTGTATTTTAACCTTATATCCCTATGGTTTTATTCAAATTTCGAGTGGGATCACTCATTGGACACAAAATTTAATTCCTCATCCAAGGATTACCCATGTTTCATACTTTTGATGGACCCTACTGCATGAAAAATGATAAATACATGAAAAATGTGATTATAATAACAATTTTCAAGTATTTCTCATTTTTCGTCTAGCAGGGTCCATTGAAAGTATGCAACATGAGAACTCCATGGATGGGGAATTAAATTATGCATCCAAAAATATCTCCCACTCAATATTTGAGTAAACTTGTAGGGAGATAAGTTGAAATTAGAAGTTGAAAAAGTAGTTTTTTCAATTTTCCTCTAAAATTAGATGATGTAATTTAATATTATTTTACTATTTCCACCTTATACCTTAAAATTTCTCTAGTAAGAGGTTGGGATTACCAACCACACTGCATGTGTAGCCATACACCATCGGGTGGCTCCACCAAGGACGAGATCTATGTGTCAGCCAATAATGCTTCCTTCCCTATAACATAAAACCTTTCATAGACGAGGTACTGTGTGATGTTACTCCTCTTGAAGTCTGTGATGTGTCATTAGTCCAACGATACTTTTGAAAGAGACATGTTGTGTATGAGCCTAGGGCTCACACTATTAGTATAATGTTGTGAAATAAGTTATACCGAATACCTTAGGTAGCCCTGCCTACTACCATCTCTTTGATTTATGCTAAGCAATGCAGTAAGATCATCTCCCAAAGAGGGGAATTTATTTTCTTTCTAATTCTCTCTCAAAGTAAGGGGAAGATTGTGGCCACATCCATAGCCCCTGAGAAGGGCTCCACCACACAATAGTAGTAGGTGGATAAGGTTGTGGAAGAATACAAGGACATTTTCTCTTCACACGGGGGGGGCACGTTTGCATTGTCAAGTCAAGCATTCGATTGATTTAACTCTTGGAAAATCTATACTTAGTGGGGCAATATAACACCTCCCTATTATGGAAAATGAATAAATCAAGTGATAGATCTAGGATTTGTGGAAAAAAGGGCACATTTGACCAATTTCCTCACCTTGTGGGAGTCTGATTGCACTTATACAAAAGAAGAATGGCACCTGGAGACTACATTGATTATTGGGAACTAAATAAAATCACTATTAGGAATAAATATCCAATCCCACATATTTATGACCTTCTTGAGTAGTTCAAGGAGGGAAAGTAATTCAACAAATATCAATTTAAAGATTGGCTATCACTAGGTTCTAATAGATCCCACAGATGTATGGAATACCACCTTCAAATCCAAGGAGGGTATTTTTGAGTGGTTGGTTATACATTTTAGGTCGAAAAATGCCCCTGCAACTTTTATGAGGTTGATGGATGACATGTTGCGACCCTTTACCAACTTTTTCATCATTGTATATCTAGATGACATCCTCATATTCAATAAGAATTGGGAAGATAAATTTTAACACATTCAATAGGTCCTTCGAACCCTGCGACAACACAAACTATGTACCAACTTGGAGAAATGCACCTTTGGCATGAACCGGGTACAATATCTGAGTTACATCATTGATGAGAAAGGCATGCATGTGGATCTGGATAAGATACAAGTCATTCGGGATTGGCTAGCCTTGACCACTCTAATAGAGCTTCACAAATTTTTGGGCCTTGCCAATTTTTATCGAAGGTTTGTGTTGGGATTCTCTCATATCACTTACCCTTTGAGTCAAGTTACCAACAATGGAGAGAAAACAATATTTTTTCTGGTCTAAGTCCCAAAAAAATTGTTAAAATTGGAAACTAGGGCCAAACTCCATGATGATGACCTTATTCATGGATGATACTATTTTATCTAGATTCCTCTCGTCGAGAGGTGTAGGATTGATCTAAATATCATCCGATTCCGATAAGTATTTATGGAGATATGAATTTATTTTTATCATGGAAAAATTGTCAAAGTCAGCCAACAACTTAAGGAGGCTCAGAAGCCCAACATACACATCTATTCATGAACAACCTTTGCATATAAATACAGGATGTCTCCTCCTCATTTGGACACACACTTCTCATCCATCTCTCTCTCTCTTATGTGCAGAAAAGAGTCTCTCTCTCTCTCTCTCTCTCCTGTGCAGATAGGTCTCTCTCTCACACATGGGAAGGAAGGATGCAGTTTTCTAAGGGTTTACAAACTGCAGATTGGAACTTTGACCAGTGTTGACTAGAATTCTCTCTCTCCTAACTGCTCAGTAGGTGAAGCTGACTCTCCTTGGAAATCCGTAATTTTTGGCACAAGAATCGAGGTGATCTGACCTCCGGTTTGGATGATATTGAGTTCCCTAGTTTAGGGTTGATGTCACTGATGTTGTTGCGAATAATGTTGATGCCGATAATGTTGATGCTGCTGATGTTGATGCCGCTGATCTAGGGTTTTCTTCTGTTGATATAAATCAGATTTTTGTACTATTTCTCTTTGCTAAATTATTGAAGATAAAATAATATTTGATCAAAGGGTTTCCCCATATTGGGGTTTGTCCCTGGCTAGCATCCACATCTTGTGTCTCCTGTCTTGGCTTGTTTTCTGTCGATCGTTGAATGTTTTATCTGCACTTTACGTAATGCACATGTGATTGCTAAGCTGTGGATAATAAGAAGAAAAATAAGTAAACTGCTCTAAGCATAGAACATACCATAAATTAACATTGTATTGGAGTTGCAGTGAAGACAAAGCCCGAGCAAGAGCAAGAGAAATCACCAAAGAGAAGATTAGCAAGGCTATCCTAAAAATAACTATGGGGTCCTCAACACTCTTCCCCGCCGAAGGGAAGCTCTGTGAGAAGTCTGACTATCATGGATCGAAGATGTCTCTCGATCTGACTTTAGAAGATCAAGAAGTGTTGGACCATGTGAGAGGCAATATTGTTGAGCCTCCATCAAATGCATCCGCTGCTGCGAGGAACAAATGGAAATCTGGAGAAGTCAAAGCAAAGAAGATCATCTGGGACTCTATCGACAAGCACTTGGTGGCCTATGTTTCTAGATTGAATACCTCGAATGATAGACTGGATGTGTTATATGTACCTGATCTCAAAAGGAACCTGGTGTCCATTTCGGCAATGGAAGACAAAAGCTACATGGTGGTTTTCAACGATGGCAAGGTACGTGTATGGAAAAAAAATATTAAAGATGCCTTCACTCTTCGGTTTTGAGTTGATTCATTATATCAGGTCGGAGGAATTCCACTAGGTGTCATGTATTGTGACACATCTCTTCAGTCTGAACTATGGCATCAAAGGTTTTCTCACCTTCATTATAAAGCTCTACCTGATGTAAGAAAAATGGTGACCAAAATGCCCAAGTTCAGAATAGAGAAAGAAGGTGTATGTCCTAGATGTGCCAAAGGAAAGCTAAAAAGGGGACCATTCCCCTCAAGCCAAAGCAAGACCTTTGATATATTTCAGTTAGTTCACTCAGACATATCTGGTATGATACCTATGAACTCCTTGGGAGGATATTAATATTACCTCATTCTTACAGATGACTATTCTTGCAAGACTTGGATATGATTCTTGAAAAAGAAGGATGAAGTGTTCTCTTGGTTTTGACACTTCAAAGCCTTGATCAAGAATCAAACTGAAAAGAAGATCAAGGTCTTAAGGATTGATAATGGGACTGAATATGAATCTAATGAGTTTCATGAATTTTGTAAAGAGGCTGGCATTAAGAGGGAGACTACTACACCATACACTCCTGAATAGAATGGTGTGGTGGAAAGGAAGAAACGTATGATTATGGAAGCTGTCTATGCTATGCTTCATGACCAAAGACTTCCAAAGTTTCTATGGGCCAAAGCTACAAACACCGCCGTATATGTACAAAACAGATGCCCCCATCAAGCATTGGGTTCCACGACTCGTGAAGAGATGTTCACCGGTAAGAAACCTGATGTATCTCATTTTAGAATTTTTAGAAGCCATGTATAGTTTCATGTGTCAAAAGATAAAGGGAACAAATTGGGTGCATCTGGAAAGAAAGGAATCTTCGTGGGCTATAGTGAAAATACTAAGGGCCATAGAATCTATGTAGTAGTTCAAAGGGAAGTTGTGATTAGTCATGATGTCACCTTTGATGAAGATATGGCTCTTACACAGGTGAATAATCTTCCTACTATGAGGAGCTCTCAAGAAGCTGACACCAGGGGACTGAAAGAAAAAGATGATGAAACAATGCTCGATGTGGAAGAACCCATGGATCCTATTGATCCTCCTCCACCTGAGTCTTCCTCTTCTAGTAAGAGGCCTTCATGGCTAAGGGGGACACTTGATGATGCTAAAGGACACGCTGCACCCCGAGGAACCTTCCGTGAAAGTAAGAAACCAAACAGGTATCAGGGATACCTGACCATTATGAGCACGATCATTCAAAATGAGCCTTCATCATTCTCAAATGCCATCATGCATCAAGTGTGGAATTATGTTATGACCGAAGAATATGAGTCTATTATGAAGAATGATGTCTAGGAAGTGGTTCCCAGACCCCTGGATAAGACAATTGTCACTTCTAAATGGATTTACAAGATAAAGCATGCAGCTAATGGAAGTACGGAAAATTATAAGGCTCGTTTTTTCGCTCTTGGATTCTCCCAGACGGAAGGTATAGACTATGATGAGATATTTGCACCTGTTGCCAGATATACCACCATCCACTCGATCATAGCCCTTGCAACTTCACAAGGATGGAACTTACATCAGATGGATGTTAAGGCTGCGTTCTTGCATGGTTCAATCAAAGAAGAGGTCTACGTGGAGTAACCCGAAGTATTTGAGATTTATGATTGAAAATATCATGTGTGCAGGTTGAAGAAGGCCCTCTATGGGTTGAAGCAAGCACCCCGAATATTGTATGAGAGGATCGATAGCTACTTGATGAAGTTGGGTTTCACTAAGAGTGAAGCCGATCCTATCCTTTACTTTAAGGTTGAAGATGACAAACCTCTCATACTGGTTTTGTATGTTGACAACTACCTTCTAACACGTGTATACCCTCTCATTCACAAATGTAAGAGGGAGTTGGCTTTTGAATTTGAAATGAAGGACCTAGGACTGTTGCACTATTTCCTAGGACTTGAAGTTTGGCAGAATCCAGGGGAAGTTTTCCTATCTCAAGGAAAATATGTGGTGAAGATATTGGAAAGATTCGGTATGGTTGACTGCAAGCCTGTAACTACCCCAATGGAGCTTGACTTCAAAAAGTTAAGCGGTAGTGATGCTGGACTTGTTTTACGAAATGCCACCGAGTATCATCAACTCATCAGAGCATTAATGTTCTTAGTGAACTCTCGTCCAGACATATGCTTTCAGTCAACACATTGAATCAACATATGTTGAACCTCAACACATACATTGGATTGGTGCCAAGAATCTTTTGAGATATCTTCATGGCACAATTACTTATGGGTTAAGATACACTACCAGAGATGTGAGACTACTTGGATATATTGATGCTGATTGCGCAGGCAGTGTGGTGGACCGTAAGAGCACTTCTGGGTGCTATTTCTCCTTGGGATCTGCTTCGATATCCTGGATGAGGAGGAAGAAGAAGTCGATGGCTTTGAGCACTGCCGAGGTAGAGTATATTGCCGCTAGCATGGCCTCCTGTGAGGCAGTCTGGTTGCAAAATCTCTTCAGTAAGCTATTTGGATTTACATTGGATACCACCGTGATTCTATGTGACAACTAGAGTGGGATCCATTTATCAGAAAATCCCATATTTCATGATTTCTCCAAGCATATTGATATCAGGTACCACTATATTCAAGATATTATGTAGCGAGGAGCAATAAGGCTCCAACATATCGGTACAGATGAACAGGTCGCTGACATTCTGACAAAGCCCCTAGGAAAGGTCAAATTCCTGACTTTCCGAGAACGAATTGGTGTCATTCAAAGACCTTATGATGAGGGTCAAGTATGATTTACTAAGCTCTGGGATTTCCAGGGGGTTGTGGGGTACTTCTTGGAGTGACATATGACCATAGGGTGACTCACCATCCCTTGTTGGTGCACTTTGTACAGGGTAAAAGGTTCAACCTTCCCGTGTGACACCCTATGGAGACCATGAAATAGGATGATTAGTTCTCCTGTGGGCCAAGATGATTCATTCTCTGTGGTGACTATGGAACAAGATGATTAGTTCTCCATGGCAATTGTGGGACAGGATGATTCGCTCTCCTGTGAATAGGATGATTCTCTCTCCTATGGATAGGATGATTTGCTCTCCTATGGACATCATGATTCGCTCTCTTATGGGACATGATGATTCGTTCTCCTGTGGACATGATGATTCACTCTCCTGTGGACAAGATAATTTTCTCTCCCGTGGACAAGATGATTCGCTCTCTTGTGGGACAGGATTATTTGCTCTCTTGTGGATAGGATGATTCACTTTCCTATGGACAAGATGATTCACTCTCTTGTGGGAGAGGATGATTTGCTCTCCTGTGGACATGATGATTAGTTCTCCCTTCAAGGAATCCTACCCATGTAGTCTGGGACTCATGGGAAGTACCTCTCATTTGATCAATGAGTAGGGAAATGAGGATATGGACCATAGTAGTACCGATGGATGCATCATTGTATCTACCGTACTCCCTATGCTAAGATGACCTTCATTGATCTAGGATCAATGATACTGGTCTGGAACCAGTGAGAGTGGTACCCACTATGAAACTAACTTTGGGTCAGTAGAGGACTGATCTGGGACCAGTGGTACACACTCTAAGACTAACTTCAAGTTAGTGGAGGATGGTATGATACATCCTTGATCACTTCTTCTTCTTCTTCATAGTTTGAGTAGAGTAGAGTAGAACAGAGCAGAGTAGAGCATAACAAGGTAGAGCAGAGCATATCAAGGTAGAGTAGAGCATAGAAAGGAAGAGCAGAGCATAGCAAGGCAAAGCAGAGTAGGGGAACAACAGAGCATAGAAATGAAAAGTGTTGTTCCAAGTGGGAACAACAAAAACAAAATGTGCTATTACAAAGTGGGAACAACAAAAACCAAAAGTGTTCTTCCGAAGTGTGAATAGCAAAACCAAAAGTGTTGTTCTGGAGTGTGAATAACAAAACCAAAAGTGTTGTCCTTAAGTGGGAACAACAAAAACCGAAAGTGTTGTTCTGAAGTGGGAACAACAAAAATGAAAAGTGTTGTTCCGAAGTGGGAACAACAAAAAAAAAAAGTGTTGTTTCGAAGTGGGAACAACAAAAAAAAAGTGTTGTTCCGAAGTGGGAACAAAAAAAACCAAAAGTGTTGTTCCGAAGTGGGAACAACAAAAACCAAATTGTTGTTCCAAAGTGGGAACAACAAAAATGAAAAGTGTTGTTTCGAAGTGGGAACAACAAAAACCAAAAGTATTGTTCTGAAGTGGGAACAACAAAAACAAAAAGTGTTATTCCAAATAGGGAACAACAAAAAAAAATAGTGTTGTTCCGAAGTGGGAACAACAAAAACGTAAAGTGTTGTTCCGAAGTGGGAATAGAAAAAACGAAGAGTGTTGTTCTGAAGTGGGAACAAGAAAAACAAAAAGTGTTGTTCCAAAGAGGGAAAAACAAAAACAAAAAGGGTTGTTCCGAAGTGGGAACAACAAAAACAAAAAGTGTTGTTCCAAAGTGGGAACAAAAAAAATGAAAAGTGTTGTTCTGAAGTGGGAACAAAAAAAATGAAAAGTGTTGTTCCAAAGTGGGAACAACAAAAACAAAAAGTGTTGTTCCGAAGAGGGAACAACAAAAACAAAAAGCGTTGTTCCAAAGTGGGAACAACAAAAATGAAAAGTGTTGTTTCGAAGTGGGAACAACAAAAACGAAAAGTGTTGTTCCGAAGTGGGAACAACAGAAACCAAAAGTGCTATTCCGAAGTGGGAACAACAAAAACAAAAAGTGTTGTTCCGAAGAGGGAACAACAAAAGCAAAAAAAATGTGGAAAATCAAATCAACAATCATATTTACACTTTTTACAAAAATAAAATAACTTTTTTACAATAGTGAAGCTGTCGAAGGATTTACTTCTGTATCTATAATTTGCATGGTGAGGTTCTCGTGTATCTGTTGGTAAAAGGATTCTCTTATAAGTGATTTTTGGTAGAGGCGCACTCGATGCCCATTTGCTTTGAAGGAAAAACTAGACCCATCAATGGTGGCCAATGTAAGAGTTCCATTTTCATGTACTTCCTTTATTTCATATGGGCCTAACCATCTAGTCTATAGTTTACCAGGGAAGTCTTGAAACCTGGAATCATAAATAAGTTCCCAGTCGCCCTCATGAAATGTATTTCTCTTAATCAAGGAATCGTGCCACTTGGCTCTTTGTTGTTGAATGAGTGTAGTATGTCGTAGAGACAATAGCCGAATTTCATCTAATTCATTTATTTGTTGTAGTCTGTTAATCTGGCCTTCAGTTAAATCCAGTCCCACTTCCTGGGCTATCCTTAGTTTCTGTATCTCAAATTCTATGGGGAAAATGGGTTCCCTAACAAATACCAGCTGATATGGAGAGTATCCAGTTGTGTTCCTCCAAGTCGTGAGATATGCCCACAAGGCCTTTTGCATTCAAGTCACCCAGGCTTGTCTGTGTGATGAGACCATCTTCATTATAATAGCTTCAATTACTTTGTTGGTACTCTTGACCTACCCATTCACCTGCGGGTGATACGGAGAGGTAATTCTGTGAATAATGTGATGATTCTTTAGCGTAGCAGCAATCTTTTGGCCTACAAATTGTGGCCCCCCATTAGTAATTACTTCTTTGGGTAAGCCATATCACACAAAAATTACAAAAAGAAAATTAATCATTGTTTCCTCTATTGCTCTTGGTAGTGCTACTACCTCCACCCATTTAGTCACGTATTCTGTTGCAACCCATATATATGATTTCTGATTGGATGGTGGGTTGATCGGTCCGACGAAATCTAACGCCCGTCGCTCATCAGATTGGCCAGGGTGGCCCCTCCTTTGGCAACTATCACATGCCTAGAAAAATTTCTTGGCATCCTTAAAAATCGTGGGCCAGTAGTAGCCCATTTGCAAAATTTTATGTCCAGTTTTGCGGTCTACAAAATGTCCACCGCAAGGTCCATCGTGGCAAGCTTTTAAGATATCATAAATTTTGTCTTCTTTGATACACCTGAGGATGCGCATATCGGCTCCAATGTGAAAAAGGTATCCTCCAATCCAGGAGAACCGAGTGTTGCACTGTACTATTAATTTCCTTTCTCCGGGTGTCAGATGTGTAGGAAATTTTCCTACTGCTAAATAATTTGCCACATTTGCGTACCATGGTGTTTTTATGGCCAAAGCAAATAGGTGTTCGTCCGGGAACTAGTCTTATACCCCCATTGTATCGTCTGTTCTTGGCACTCGGGGGAGGAAATTTTCCACAAGGTTTTCCCTCCCTAGTCGATCCTTTATAGTTATGTCAAATTCCTGTAAAAGTAGTAACTAACGTGTCACTCTTTCATTCATAATGGGTTTCTTAGCTAAATATTTGATAGCAGAGTGATTAGTATACAGAACTACAGGGTATCTAGTTATATAATGTCTAAATTCGTTAATAGCATAAATAACAGCTAAAAACTCTTTCTCTGTTACTATATAATTCAACTCAGTAGGAGTTAAGTTTTTGCTAATGTAATATATAGTGTAGGTTTCTTGTCGTCTTCTTGGCCAAGAACTGCTCCAACAGCTAAATCTGACGTGTTTGATGAAATTTGGAATGGTAAATCCCAATTCGGCCCCCGTAATACTGGTGTTGTTGATAGTAGCCGTTTCAACTCTATAAAGGCAATGTCACATTTATTAGTCCATATAAAATCAACATTTCCTGTTAGGGTATATAATGGTGCAACAATCTGTAAGAAGTTCTTTATAAATCTATGATAATATCCTACAAATACCAGCAAACTATGTACCTATGTTTGAGTGGAGGGAGTTGATAATAAGAGGATTACCTGTATTTTTGCTGGATCTACCTGAATTCCAATTGCTGAAATGAAATGACCCAGAATCAGGCCCTCTGTCATCATCATTTCGCACTTCTCGTGGCTTAAGCATAGCCTCAAAGCGATACACTATTCCAGGACTTTCTGCAATGTTTGTAATGATTGTTCAAAGTCATCTCCATAGGATGTGAAATCATCTATGTACAGTTCCAATCCTTCATTTATCAAGTCTGCAAAAACACTGATTATGGCTCTTTGTAATGTAGCAAGTACATTGCACAATCCAAAAGGTAATGCCCTGTAAGCAAATTTTCCCCACGGGTAGGTAAAAGTAGTTTTATTTTGGTCTTCAAGGGAAATCTGAATTTGGTTGTAGCCGTTGAAGCCATCCAGGAAAGAGAAGAATTTCTTCCCTGCCAGTGTATCTAGGACCTGATCGATGAATGTGTTATCATTCAGAAGTCTTCCCTAGAAGTTATAAAAATAAGGAATAATCTGAGGTAACCACAAACCTAATCTTTTAGACTCGGGTTCTAGCCAACCTAAGTCCAGAGAGGGCTCTCTCTTTATAATTTAACTTTGTTTTGGGTGTGATTTCAAGATAGTTCTTAATGCTCGTGAGGTTTTGATTTTGATTGGGTGGTGGAATTCTGGGAATAGATGGACAGAGTAGGCCTTTCAATCCATGGGGCTATGGAGTCAATCAAAGAGTGGCTTAACTGGATCAGATCAATTAGTAAAGGAGGAGTTCATAGGGCAGGCTAGCACAATAAAAGGAAAATCTATAGGTTCAAATGGATGAGGTAGTCCTAACCAGGGTGAAAGGGCAATGAAAAATCCTTAAATTGGGATTAAGATGAAGAACAGAAGGAGATCAGTAGCAAAGGGAAACTAAGAATCCTTTACTATGGACCTAAGGGTGGAAATTATGGAAGTAGGGGAGCAATTAAGAATTCCCAGACTAAGATAGTTTAGCAAAAAACATTAAGAAGGTAAACAATCAAAATAGAGAGCTTTAAAGCTAATTCTGAAATATCATTCCTAGTTTACCATTCAGATTTCATTGAAACACATGTGATTATTTATAAACATGAAGAGAGAATAGTAATAAACATGAATAGATAATGCTTATTTGATTTCCACTGTGCACAAGAATCCCGTGAAATGTCTTTAACTTTATTCCATGATCCAGCAAGCTGATCCAATCTTGATTACAATAGCTCCTTAACTTGACAAGAAATGTCTACATAAATGTCTTTGAATCCACCCTAATTACTTCGAAATATGAAGTATTTATACAAATAATATTACAAAATATCTCATAACAGTTTGAGAATTATTCTAGGAAATCGAAAATATCTTCAAGCATGAAGATAGAGACAGATGGAAAACTGCCTTCTTGCTGTCCCTTTTTTTGTGGTTGTGCTCGCTGTTTGTAATTCAGTTTTGGATCTTTGTGTTGACTGATATATGTGTGCTAGAATCACTTTATGTCTTCAACTTATTGATACTCTTTACCTGTTACACTTTGACCCTGTTTCACGTGTTTCATCCTGCTTCCATCGGATTTACTACAGTAACTTTATAGTAAATTTGTTAGTTTTACCCACCATTCATCTTCAGGTAATTTTACCTTAAGCATCTTTTTATATGTCTCATTAGCTTGGATGTGCTTGGAAAAATTTGGCTTGTTGACAAATAGATGCTTTACCTCGTGTTCTAGGAAGAACAATTTTCCAAATTGTCATACAATACCTTTCTGGTGGGTAAAGCTTTTACCCCTGAAGTACTAGCTTGGTCCTTGGCCAACTTGTTTAGTCTATCCACATAGTACTCTTCGGTCATAAGCTTGTCATGGATGACCATAGGATTGGCAAGGCCTTTTTCCCTCAAAATTCCAAACTTTTTCATGAACCTATCAATATCAACTTGCATGCTTTGGCATTTCTTCTCAAGATTGAGCATAAGGTTCCTTTTAGTAAGAACCTTCTTGATTTCTATGTTGGTCCCTATCCTATCTTCTATGCCTATTTCATCCAGCTAATACTTGTTCTTGCTATTCAAGAGCTTTATTAGTTGGTTGGCCTCCTTAGGATGGTCTCCTAGATCTCCTTTGTTATTTTCTATTGCTTCAGTGGCCACTCTCACTAGTTCAGTCTGCTAAAAAATTACTTGAATTGAAGGCAAAACATCATTGACAGAGTCAATGATGTTGGACCAGAGCATTTCTTTTATTTTTCCTAGTGGATGTTGCAATGTTAAGTCCTTTTCAAGGAATTTTATCCTTTCACCCATTCTTTGACTCTTTTGAGCTTCTTCTTTTTGCTATATTTGTGCAAGCTTGCAGTCAGTTTCTAAGCTTGACACCTTTTCTTTAAGTCTTTTAAGCTCTGTAGCCTAGATTGTCATTTCTTCCATGGCTTTCACTAATTCTGTTGTCTTCTCTGTATATGTACTTGCACTTGTAGATGTACCTGTGATTAGCATGGTTGTAGCTGGTGGAATTGTTGGTGCTAAGGAAGCAGCAATGTAGAGGGAACTACTATAGAGACTGTAGGAATGACAGTCTATGGAGTGGTGGCCAACTCACTCTATTTGGACTAAATTAAGTTGTCTAGCTCTTTCTCTATTTCCTTTAATTAATCATTTAGCTTAAGGAATAAGTCCATAAGCTCTTCTTATTCCTTCTGAGTCTCTAAGACTTCAGCCATCTGTGGATGATGCAAGTGTGGGATTTTGTGTTGCTTTTTTACAGCAGCAATGTCATCATTTTTCTTTTTGATTAGCCTTTCTACAACCTTTACATCTTTTGGATAACGCCCCAACTCTATGATTAAGTCCTCTAAGGGCTTTATCCTGGTATCCTTGGCCTGTGAAGAGGCCATTTCTAGTTGGAATTGCACTGATATATTATTCCATGAATTTTGTAGTTGATGCACTGCAATGACCTTGTTGGTCAATGTGGAATAAACCATTTCTTCGGTCTGCTTATGCAATTCTATTTGGTCGTTAGGATGTATATCCTTCGCCAGCACCTCAAAATATGTCTTCAAGTAATCTGTTATAGACCTGGGCTACTGTGTGGTAGGTCTCATGAAAGTCATTTGCATCTTAGCTTATTTTACATCAAAGGCTGACATTATCCTTGTTTGATTGGTGGGAGCCATTTTGAGGTATTGTGCATAGCTCCGAGGCTTCAACTTTTCAGTTTTGGCATTTATATCTTTATATTTCTCTCTAATGTCCTGGTCCTGGTGAGTTGGAGCCCTGAATGAGGATACTTCCACACTCTGTTGTCTTTCCAGCATTTGTGTGGTGGAAGGTTCTTGTGTCCCTCCAGAGGGAGTGGCCTGCCTGCTCTCTACCCTTTCTAAACCTGTGGTTCTAGTTGTTTCCTCTGTGAACTCTTGTTCTAAAAAAGGATTTAACCTTTGCCTCCTGACATATTTTTGTGCCATTGGTATACCAAAAGGAATGGCCTCTTCCCTATCTCTTTTGGGATTCTTCTCCTTGTTTAGGGGAGTCTGTATAATAGGAGGAGTACTCATAACTAGTTCTAGTTGTCTTGTTTAAGTCACCTCTTCTGATATGTCTGGCTATTATGACTCTTCTTGATCTAGAGGTCTTTCTTCTTCTTGTTTCTCTTTGTGTTCTTATGTTTCCCTCTGGGATAGGGATTCTCCTGGTACCTGTAAAAATGAATCTTCATCAAGTCTCCTTTCTAGATCAATCAACACATTATCAACAACAACTTATGTGCTATCTTTGTCTATTAGAGTATTTTCCACCCATTCCAACTGATTTTCATATTGTTCTATCTCAAGAATTCTGTGGTGGATGTAGGGAGACAATTTTTTCTTTTGTCTTCTATTGCAGATGAAATCAAAAGGGTCATATCTCCATATGAAGCTTTGTTTCAGTCTAAGCCTTTGAAGGATTTCTTCTACTTCTCTTCCAGCTTCTCCACTGTTGCATATAAAGGGGCTTAACTAGTCTTTTATTCTAATTTGAGCTTTCTTCTTGGCCTTTACAAAATGTACCTCATCTGAATTAATTATTTTCTTGTAGTACTCTAGAGAAAATAATCTAATTGGGAGGTATCTTGGAAATTTGTAGGGTGCCAACTCACAACCATATATTATGATTTCAGTGTGATATTGGTACAAGTACCAATCTCCCACTTTGTGTTGTTTAGACAACTGTAGGACCCTCTTGATATTTGCACTAATCCTTGGGGGAGGACTTGCTAACAACACGGTTGTCGTCTAGTGCACAAAAAGGTCTATGAAGTTTGTATAAGTATATGGAGAATCATATTGGTGGATCAATGGGGTCCAAAAGATTACAGATCTAGGGTTGCCTCTGGTATCATGCTTTTAAAGAGTGAATAGAAATTTATTAGCTTGATAGTATAGGAAAATATGATACAAAATTGATGAGTACTTGAATACTCTTTCATTGTCCATTCTCATGAATTGATCATGCATTTTATCTGCAATGAATTTGGCATAATCAAACATGATGGAAGGTGGCCGTCCAAAAATGAAAATGGACATGAAGGCTATAATAAACTCATCAACATACTCACTGGTAGTATGGCCTAAAACACTAGATATAATTGATATAATGTCTCGACCCAGATCGGAAAAAAAAGTCCACATGTATGGGGGAGGGTCATTTGGAATATATTTCTCTTCCACAATGAAGGTATGGAATAATTGAGAAAGTTTGATGGACGTAATTCTAGGGAATCTGTCAAGCAGGTCTCCAATAGAAATGGGGTTCAGGTGTTTCCCTGGTTGCAACTGTAGCATTTCATTGATGGATTCAATTGTGATGTGAATAACACAGTATGGTTAGGAGTCATAATTACTCTTCGGCTAGGATTGTAATTCATATGGCAATAGTGGACAATTTCAGGGAAGATATTGACTCTAGGGAATTGATACTTGGGAAAATTTGATTCCCAAAGACCTATTTTTTCTGCATGGTTTAAATACTGGTCTTTGTACCTGCAATGTAACTTCAATGGGGATTCCTCGACAATGGTGTCCTTAATCTAGAAATATTTTTTTTCCAAAGGGAGATGATCTAAATCCATGTGGGGAGTGGTAATTGGTCAAACATTGATTGCAACTAGAGCGAGCATTCTTGGTTCTTTTGGATTCAAAAATGGGGGAAAAAGGGTTTTTTATTCAATTAGGGGAAAATTGGTTCAATTCAAAGAGATTTGGGGCCGCTGGGAAATTTTTCCCAACTAATTACTTAATAATTCAAGCAATTGAGCAACATGTTTTAGGAATGAGACGGGTTTCTTAGTGATGTTGGGTAAATACCTGGTTTTGGCTCTGAACGGGTTGATGGGAGATTGTGAACGGTTTGCAGGAGGCTTACGTGACCGAAGAGTGGACTGGAAGTTTCAGTAGCTTCTCCAAGTTGGCATTTGAATGTGGGTTGGCGGTTGCACATAGTCTGTAGCTTGCATGGAAGTCTAAGCGTCCTTTTCACGATAAAAACAAAAACGATGAGTTATTAAGTTTTATTTGCAAAGACAACTAAAATTGGCGAGTACACGGGTAAAAGGTACGTTTGACATTTAGCGAGGGATGAGACATTTTGTCACCAAGCGAGAAGCGGAAAGCAGGTTTTGATTGCACCGCTTTTGGGCTGGGGTGGTTTTGAGGGGAAGTTGCTCGATTCCATTCATCGATTGCCATGTAGTGACAGAGCTAAAAGTGAAACCACACGTATTGGGTGGGTAAAGTTCTACCTTTGTAGGTCGCCCGATATGATCAATAGCCGTCAAGTTAAAGAGGGCCAATCGAACAATGGTAGGGGTGGAAGGTTTGAATGAAGGTTAATGGATGGGCCCGATGAAGGTTTAATAGTGCGGGATTAAATTAATCAATGGTTTATAGCGGATTAAGGGTGTCGGGGATGATTTCAATGGCGGGGTTGATTATTAATTAACCGTGGATCGGTTAATTAATTTCTTTTATTTGTATAAGGTTTATAAAGTTTATGTTTCAAACTTTTCGGGGCGGGATATTAATATAAGGGTTTTTATTATATAACTATACGGGAAGGCTTTATTGCTTCTTTGGGATTTAATATATATAAAGTTCGAAATTGGTATGATGCTGGCGAGGAACGAATAAAGCGCTAAGTATAGTGTATTTTGTTTATTTGTTTGTTATCTGACATAACACATCATACTTAGGCTTCTAGTGTTCTTTTGGGTTTTGTGAAGAAAAGGGGTTTTTCCTTGGGCACTCATCACTTTTCTAAGGTTTTACCCTTAGAGAAAGGGGTTTATTAAGGAAAAATGACTTTTCCTTAGGAAAATGATGTTTTTCTTTTGGAAAATGGATATGTTGGTGAATATGAGTAAATTGAAGGGGAAAAATATTTATGAGGGGAATTTTAATACTTTAGGACCTATAAGTCATTGGGCCAAGGGTCCAATCCCTCCAGAAGTTAGAGAAATGCACTTTTCTTGGAAATTAGTTAAGTGAAAAAATGTAATGAGTAAGGGAGGTTAATCAATTTGACTTTGTGAACTTTGATACATGCTCAATTTTCATTCATACTTAGAAATTTGATGATGAAGGTGATTAATAGGCTTTTTTATCTAACAATCATCATAATTCTGCAACCTTTCTTCTACTTACCCACCTACTCATCCTACCATTTTTACTTCTCTTTATTAGGGTGCACTCAAGTTTGAAAACCCCTTATCAAAATATTTTCTTTTCTTTTACAATAAAATCTATCTAAATCTAACCTTATTAAATCCAAGGGCTCAGATTAAACAGTTGAGTTCCTTTTATTTACTATACCTATCTACTTATCTTCCAAGGTTAAACAGTTTGGTCAACTTTTATTCTCTATCTACAAGCATGAAATTTAAAACATGAAATAGTCAAGTTTAAACATTTTGACTATTCATGGATTATGGCAAGGATAACAAGTTGCACACAATCAATTATTTTGCATCAAAAATTAAATAGTAGTGGCATTTTTACTTGCACGCTTTCATGGTCTCTTTTTTTCTTAGGGTTCATTTTTCATCATTTTGGACCCTTTTTTTATTCTTTTTGTCCTTTGATTTCTCTTTTAGGACATACCCTCTTTACATTTTTTAATTTGTGGAATATGGAAAACATTTGCAGGAAGCAAAGATATGTCCATATTATAGATTTAATCTCAGCCATTCAAAAATTATGACTCCTATTGGTATAGGAACCTAACAGTGGCTCCACTTGGGGATGGCATTTTCTGATGAAATGTCAAGAACTTGTAGATCAATGGCCTTCTAAATTGTTGTGATTTAACTTCTACACTTTTCCTTTCCTTTACTGCATTATTTCTATTTATGACAGTGAATCTTTTGAAGCTTAGGGCCTTCTCTTCGGGCTTCAACTCCAAATATTACCATCCACTCAACACTAAACTTTTGAAAAATAGAATATCTATAAGTGATTAGTGAAATCAATGACTAGGGTCTATGTAGTGCTTAAGAATTCGACCATTAACTGGTTTTCCTTCTACTTCTGCACCATCCAATTCTTTGAGGAAAAAAGCATTATTACCCTTGAAAGCATAAATGACGTAAGGGCCCTTTCACAGAAAGTCAAAATTCCCATGTTTACCTTTATCCTCCCTTCTTGAGTCCCATTTTAAAACTTTATCTCATAGATAGAAATCTTCTGCCTTAGTCCTTTTTTCAAAAGCTTTCTTGATTCTTTCCTGCACTATTTGGGATCTAATATACACTTCTTCCCTAGTCTGCTACAAGTGAATTATTTGATTAATTCTCCTTTGAATATCATTTGGCTCAACCTGCACTTCTTAGAGTAATTTCATCACTAGTGTTCCCAAGAAAGATGGGAAAACAACCTCCATTCCATAGACTAGCTGATAAGGGATGGTACTAATGGATTTCTTTGTGGTCAGCCTATCTGCCCACAAGCCATTTACTAATTTCTTGTTCCAGGATTTCTTATTACCCTCCAATAGTTTTTTTATGATATTCACTAAACTCTTGTTGGAATACTCTACTAGTCCATTTCCTTGGGAATAGTAGGTTGTGGAGTGACCCAAGGTTATATGATATTTGTTGCAAAAATCAATCATCCTTTTTTATTTGAAAGTTGTTGCATTGTCTGTGATGATTTTGGTTGGGCAACTGAATCTAGACAGAATGTTGGCCTCAAGGAAACCTATTATGATAGTATCAGTAGCCTGCCTTGAGGGTATGGCTTCTATCCACTTTGTAAAATAATCTATAACAGTCAAGATCCATCTATGTTGGGAAAAAGAGGGGGAATGGATTTTACCAATGAAGTCAAGACCCCACTGCTAAAAAGGTGTTTCAATAGATATTGGTTTCAAGGGTAATGGTAATATTTTTTTCCTTCCTTCAAAAATATAACATTTATGATAGGAGGTTACAAATTTCTTTACATCAGAAAACAGGCTGGGCTAGTAAAAACTAGCTCTTAGGATCTTGTCAGCTGTGGTTTTCCAGTAAATATGTCCCCCATAGTTACCTGCATGAAACTCTTCTAATATTTTGTCAGATTATTCCTTTAACAAACAATTAAGAAGGATGCCTTTGTTATTTTTCCAAAATAAAGCATTGCCAATTATGCAAAACTTCAAAGATTTCATTTGTAAGAACCTACTTTCAGTCCTGGATAACTCAGGAGGAGCTTGAAGATTTTATAGAACGTATATAATGTCAGCATACCATGGTGATGTTGGCATTATGATGCATATGTTGTACTTGATGGCAACCCACTCATCTCAGATGATAAATTATAGTGCAGCAAAGTTATTTTTTTTTTTTGCGCAGGTGCTCAGATCAAAAGATGCAGTCATCGGTAAAGAAAAGTTCACGCACTTTCATGCAGAGAAACGTTCATGCACCTTCATGAAGAGAAAATTTCCTTTCATGCAGAGAAATGTTCACGCACTTTCATGCAGAGAAAATTTCCTTTCATGCAGAGAAAATTTCACGCACTTTCATGCAGAGAAACGTTCACACACTTTCATGTAGAGAAAAGCGCACACACATGGAAAATCTTATGGTTGGTTCATGGTATTAGTCTAACAGTTTTTGATTCTATGGTTTTGGTCCGTGGTATTTAGTCCTTGGTATTTGAACCTATGGCTTTGGGCCATGGTATCTCGTCATAAGTGTTGATCCCAAGTATTGGGTCCATGGTATTGAATTGTTATGGTTTTTTGGTCCATGGTATTGTGAAAGGCCTGAGGCTATAAAAGAGGAAGGAGATCATTTGGCAAGGCATCTACTGAATTATTGAATATCTGATAATGTGCTAGATCTGGAATACTGTGATTGGGTTATGGTGTAGATCTGGATCTGAGTGAAGAAGGAACCTGAGCGCAAGGAGAAGGATAAGTTCTATTGATGGGTCAAAATTTTAAGGCTGGAATAATGGTATCTCTATATGATTTTGATCTATGATATGTGGCACACGCTTGATCTATAAATCTAATAATCTGGGTTAACTAATATCTGAATGTTTGAAAGAATTTATAGATCTGTACGCAGGTTTAGTGAAGCGAAGGCGCGTATACACACTGTTCTTATAAGGGAAAGTCGCGTATACGTAGGTCAATATTGACACAGAAGCGTACGCACGCAGGTTTATGAATAGTGAAGTAGCGTACATCTCTTGATTTATGTTCTAGCTGCTTCTGTTTATTGCTACAGTGTTCTGGGTTCAGAAGTGGGGTGTGATTACTGTTATTATGATCTGGGTACAGTCGTCATTGAAGTGTTTATTTTGATTCAGTTTTGATTGGTGAAAAGATGATTGGTTGATGCAGAAATTCTTGATGTTTGATTGATGTTATTTGTGGATCCAGTATGAAAATTTATGAAACGTGGTCCCTGGAAGGAAGAGAAGGTTGTAGTCTTCTGCAGGTAGCAACCTGCGTACTAGTATCTCAACTAGTACAAGAACTAAGGGGTTGTAGCTCCCTTCCAGGAGAAAGCTGGAAAATGAGAGAGGGTTGTAGCTCTCTACAGGTAGCAGCCTGCGTACTGGTAAAGGACTGCACCAGTACAAAATCATTGTAAAAAGAAGTTTCTAATTGAAAAGATAAGAGACATATCCCAGCAGGTGGTTTTCACCCACATTGGGTTTCCACCTTATATCTTGTGTTCTTGTGTGTGTGATTGTCTTCTGCTCTATTTTTTTGTTCCTGGTTACTGTTTATATGATCCTGATGCACAGATTAATGTTCAACATCTATAGAATATTTTAAATTATAAGTCTATATGGTATACAAGGGTTTCCTTATCTGTAGTTGCATATATACGTGGTTTTCTCTAATTGAAGTAGCGTATATGTTCTAGGTTGGAAAAAGAAAATAATTGACCAGATAATACTGATTCACCCCCCCTCTCAGTATTAGTTCCAACAATTGGTATCAGAGCCAGGTTCTTCATAAGAAGCTTTATCGCTTGAAGGAAGATCTATCATCATGAGCAACCACGAGAGAGAAGCATCAATCAGGCCACCAATTTTTGATGCGACCAACTTTGTCTATTGGAAGGTAAGAGTTACAACCTATCTTCAATCTCTTGGTACAAAAGTGTGGGATATCATAGATACAGGGTGCACTTTTCCATCGTCAACTCCTACAGATCTGTCTGAGAAGAAGCAATTTGAAACTAATGCAAAGGCTGTCAATACTATATTAGGATGTCTATCTCAATCAGAATTCGTCAAGGTTATGCAGTATAAAACCGCAAAAGAAATGTGGGACAAGATGAAGGAGATGAACAGATAAAAAGAGAAAAACTTCAAACCCTTAGAATTCAATATGAAAATCTCAGAATGTACAATGATGAAAGTGTAACTAACTATTTCCTACACATAGCTGAGATTGCTAATTGTATGAAAAAATTGGATGAAGAAATAAAAGAGGCTGTTGTGGTTGAAAAGGTTCTGATATCTTTGTCTTCTAAGTTTGAATCAAAAGTTTCTGCAATAGAAGAAAATGAGAATCTACAGAAAATTACTATGTCGCAACTACACGGAATTCTAACCGCTTATGAAATGAGGAAAGGGGGACCATCAGACAGAAGAGAAGCCGCATTCAAGGCCTTAGGAAAAGGAGATTCTTATGACTCAGGACATATGTCAGAAGAAGAGGAAGAATCAAATTTTTTCACGAACCTTCAACGGGGTGCTGGAATATTCAGAGGTAAGTTACCTTTCAAATGTTTTGCTTGTGGAAGAGTCGGTCACTATGCTGCCAAGTGTCCTCATAAAGGTAAGGAACCTATTAGATGGAACAAGAAACAAAATGTAAATAAGAAAATCTATTACACTCATGAAG
Source organism: Pinus taeda (assembly GCA_000404065.3). Taxonomy (NCBI): domain Eukaryota; kingdom Viridiplantae; phylum Streptophyta; class Pinopsida; order Pinales; family Pinaceae; genus Pinus; species Pinus taeda. Next base: position 5,852 of record APFE030439982.1, on the reverse strand, counting down.
ACAATGATGGATTTTCAAATAGTGATGAAGATGAACAAGGTAATAATTATAGATTTTTAATGGCTTTTGAAGATGACGATTTCATGGATGCTATAGATGAAGAAGGTCTTTATGAAGAGATTTCTAGACTCAAAATTTATTTAGAAGAGAAAAATATGATTATTTATACTCTTCAATTCCAATTGGCTGAAAGTGAAAAACATCATGAAAAGTTAGAATGTGAAATAGTGGGACTTAGAAAAGAGATTGAGAAAACTAAAGCTCTTAATCTTAGATTTGTTAAAGGATCTGAAACGTTAGATGAGATTATCAAAGTACAGCGTTCTCCACTAATCAAGATAGGTCTGGGATATAATGAAGAAGCATCTCAAGCACAAAAGCCATCCACCTCCAAAAGTTATATTGATGCAGCAAGGAGAAGTGAACAAATTGACAATCAATAGCAAAGGCACAATGCTGCTCACCAGGTAAATCAGGGACATTTTTCTTCAAGAATGAACAAAGATCACCAAGTAAATCAGGGGCAATCTACTTCAAGGATAAACATAAGCTACAATAGACCACAGGCAAATCATTCTCAATTTGCCTCAAGAATAATGTCAATGAAAACTACAATCGTTCGGTCTGCAGGGTTGATAATCGCAGGAATTTCTTCAATGGCCAATGTTTCTCTTGTCACAACTTTGGACACAAAGAAACTCAGTGTGTTGCCTACAAAAATATCATGACTAGAGAAACTCAAAAATAGAGGAGTATGACTGGGATCATGAAAAGGACCTACAATAACTTTTCTGCTCTTGAAAATGAAATAGAATGTTCTATTTGTAATAATTTTGGTCATGAAGATTCTGAATGCAGGAGCATGTTTCGACAGGCAACTCAGAAGGAGCAAGCCTCAAATATCAAAACATGGAGAATGAAAGAACAACAACCAAAAAGATGTGGTATAACCTTATATGTAGAAGGGTAGGAAAATCAATGGTACATCGACAGTCGATGTTTACAACATACGACAGGTGATAAAGAAAAACTTCAGTCATATAGTGCCTTGGAGAAGGAGAAGAAGGTCTCATTTGGAAATGACACCCCTGCACTCATAAAAGGTAAAGGTTTTGTTCTTTCAAAAGAAAAGGTCAAAGAAGGAAATGTTATGTATGCTGATGGCTTAAAGCATAATCTATTGAGTGTCAGTCAGATGTGCGATCAAGGAACAGAGGTAATATTTCGATCAAATGGATGTAGTGTTCGTGATCTTGATACAGGAGAAACAATGATCAAAGGCATAAGAACTCCAAATAATCTATATATATTCAAAGAAGGAAAACAACAATGCTATCTGAGCAAGAATGATGAACACTGGCTATGGCACCGAAGGTTGGGGCATCTAAGCTTCTCACAGATAAGGAAAGCATGCAAATGCTAGGCAGTTCTTGGTCTTCCAGACATCAGAATTCCAGATAATACAATATGAAAATCATGTCAGTTTGGTAAGCAAACCAAAACTAACTTCCCTGAGAAGGTAGGATCAGCTAGCAGGCCACTTGAGCTTGTCCATACTGATGTATGTGGTCCATATAGGAAAAGGTCGCCTCAAGGAGAAGAATACTTTATATTATTCATTAACGACTATTCAAGGATGGTTTGGATAGGACTTATGAAGCACAAAGATGAAGCCTTCAAAAAATTCAAATCCTTCAAAGCTTTGGTTGAAAACGAATCAGATCACAAAATTAAATGCCTCAGGTTTGATAGAGGTGGGGAATTTACCTCAAATGAATTTTTCGACTTTTGTGAAGAACATGGAATAAGAATGGAATTCTCTACAGCCAGGACTCCTCAGCGAAATGGAGTAGTGGAAAGGATGAACAGAACGGTTCAACAGATGGCTCGTGCTATGCTTGATGAGTCTGGAACTCTCGCAACTTTCTGGGGTGAAGCTGCATTTGCGGCAGTTGTTATTCTCAACAAAACAAATGTCCGGGTGAACAACACTCAAACCCCTCATGAGCTCTGGTATGGTGAGACTCCTTCGGTAAAATATTTCAAAATTTTTGGAAGCAAATGCTATATCAAAAATACTGATGAACATCTTGGTAAGTTTGAACCTAGAGCAGATGAAGGCATTCTCCTTGGTTACTCTCCCCATAGCAAAGCATACAAGTGTTATAATAAAAGGCTTGGAAAATTTGTTGAAAGTATTGATGTAGTGGTTGATGAAGAAGAAAACACTCCTAGGCAGGTAAGATCTGAAGATTTCGAAGATGATGAGGACTATCCATCAACATAAAATTAGATTCATGATGAAGAAGAAACCCACGAGGAGCCTGAAGAACAAATAAGGATAGAAGAAAAGACTCCATCCAGGTACATTCAGAAGAATCGCCCAGAATCGCAAATTTTGGGGCAAAAAGAGGCAAGAATACAAACAAGAAGAACAATTGCAGAAGCTTCAAGCTATTTTGCATTACTTTCCTCCACTAAACCACAAAATATAAGAGAGGCATGCAAAGATGAATGCCGGGTCAAGGCAATGGATGAAGAACTTGAGCAGATCGAAAAGAATAACACTTGGGAGTTAGTTCCTAGACCAAAAGATAAGAATGTCATAGGGACAAAATGGATCTTCAAAAACAAGTTGAATGAAAATGGGGAAGTGATTAGAAGCAAGGCCAGACTTGTTTGTAAAGGGTATGCTCAACAAGAAGGAATAGACTTTGAAGAAACTTTTGCTCCCGTTGCTAGACTTGAGGCCATCAGAATGTTCCTTGCTCTCTCTAGCTTTCAGAAGTTCAAAGTATTTCAAATGGACGTGAAATCAACCTTTCTGAATGGAGACTTAGAAGAAGAAGTGTACATTGAGCAGCCAGATGGATTCATCCTTGGTAATGATCCAAATCTTGTATGCAGACTAAAGAAGGCTCTCTATGGTCTCAAACAGGCTCCAAGGGCTTGGTACTATCGTCTGGACAAATACCTTCATCAACAAGGTTTTTCAAAAGGATCAGTAGATAGCAATCTTTATATAAAAATTGATAACAATTTGCTAATACTTGTTTTGTATGTAGATGGTATCATCTTTGGTAGCAATGAAGAAGCTATGAGTCAAAACTTTTCCTTGGTGATGCAGAAGGAATTCGAAATGTCTTTGCTTGGAGAACTGACATATTTTCTTGGTTTACAAATCCAACAAAATAAAGGCAGTATCTTTTTATCTCAAACCAAGTATCTCAAGTAGATCTTGAAGAAGTATGGCATGGAAGATTCAAAACCAGTATGCACTCCTATGGTCACAGGATGCAGCCTTAGTGCAAATGATGAATCAGCAGTAGTGCATCAACGAACCTATAGGTCCATGATTGGAAGTCTTCTATATTTAACAGGTACCCGACCAGACATCATGCATGCAGTAGGAATGGTTGGAAGATTTCAAGAAAATCCTAAGGAAACTCATCTTCAGGCAGTAAAGAGAATTTTCAAGTATCTTCACGGAACTCAAAACTATGGTCTATGGTATCCTAGAGATGTGGATCTCACTCTTCATGCTTATATAGATGCAGATTGGGCTGGAAGCGTGGATGACAGAAAAAGCACTAGTGGCGGTGCATTCTTTATGGGTTCCAGATTAGTATCTTCGTTCAGAAAGAAATAGAGTTCTATTGCATTATCTACAGCTGAAGCAGAATATTTGGGTGCTGCATCTTGTTGCACCCAACTCCTTTTGATGATGCAAACCTTGCAGGATTATCAAATCACTTGCACTTCACCTATCTCCATCTTATGTGATAATACAAGTGCAATCAACATTTCAAAGAATCTAGTCATGCATTCAATGACCAAGCACATATGTATCAAATATCATTTTCTTCGGGAACAAGTGCTGGAACAAAAAGTCAAGTTGGAGTATGTTCCCTCTAAGGAACAAGTTGTTGATATACTCACCAAACCACTGCCCAGAGAAACATTTGAATACCTCAGACAGAAGGTAGGAGTAGTTGATTCTTCATCCTGCTGTTGAAACTTGTTTGTTTCAGAGAAAAGTTGTTGTATGCGAGTTGGATGAGGAGGATCCGCATACATACGTCGGTTTATGCAGATATAGTCACGTATATGGAGGTTTGAAGGATATCAATAGGGATAGACTCTGGTTGAAGATAGTCTGATATGGGTTTGACAGAGACCATCTGGCACAGGTTCAGGGGGAGCAGATAATCTTCTAATGATGCATTGTTGGCATTACCTTAGAAGCTTTTGGTTCAAGTTCACAACTGTTGTTGGTTTTAGGTCGAACACATGCAGAGGAAGAACATAAAGAGAACATGGTTGCTGATCTGAATAATGATTGATAGAGGCTGCTGATAGTAGTTATTTATGAATTTCATAGTCTTGCTCTAGATATTTCGTCTCTATGTCATGTATATCTTCTTTTTATCAAGGTCATGTAATGACCTATTTTGGTTTCCCCACTATGCCTGGGATGAATGATGTAATGTAATTGGTTGTCATATGTAAATTTCTAATGTATCCCCACTTGGTTGGATGGATGATCCCCACTTGGTTGGGTGATGGATGTATGTATAGAGTCTTTTGGAGATAGGAAGGTCATTTATGATGTGTAAGTCATGTTTTTTTTTAAAGAACATCTTTCTGCAGATCTTGCCTACGGTAAGGGGGAGCATGTTCAACACAACAGAGTAGAGATTTCAGCATGTACTCACGGGGAGAACAACCCTTTGCCCTTGATGACAAAGGGGGAGAATGACTTTGAGGATCTTGGGGTTGCCATCAAGTCCAAAGGGGGAGATTGTTGGCATTATTGCACAAGTTTGGCACCATGGCACAAGTGTTGTCCTTGATGGCAACTCACTCTGATGACATATCACATTTCAGGCTCTCAGAATGAAGGAAATCATATATATGCAGGTTCACCTTAACGAAGCCACGTATACACGCAGGTTAGACTTTCCAAAGTTGCGTATGTGTATACATGCACTTTCATGTAAGGGAAAGTGCATACATGTGGGAGAACTTATTTTTGGTCCATGGTATTTTGTCCTTGGTATTTGAACCTATGGTTTTGGACCTTGGTATCTCGTCTAATGTGTTGATCCCAAGTATTGGGTCCTTGGTATTGATTTGTTATGGTTTTGGGCCTTGGTATTATGAAAGGAAAGACTATAAAAGAGGAAGAAGATCATTGGGCAATGATGATCTAAATTATTGAATATCTGATATCATGCTAGATCTGGAATACTGGTGATTGGATTATGGTGCAGATCTAGATCTGAATGAAAGAGGAACCTGAGTGCAAGAAAAAGGATAAGTTCTCTTGATGGGTCAAAATCTTAAGGCTTGAATAGTGGTATCTCTATATGATTTTGATCTGTGATATGTGGCACACAATTGATCTATAAATCTGATAATTTGGGTTAACTAATGTCTGAATGTTTGAAAGAATAAATTATCCTTTATAGATCTGTACGTAGGTTCAGTGAAGCGAAGGCGCGTATGCACACTATTTTTGTAAGTGAAAGTAGCGTATACGCAAGTCGGTCTTGACACAAAAGCGTATGCATGCAGGTTTCTGAATAGTGAAGTAGCGTACATCTCTTGATTTATGTTCTAGCTGCTTATGTTTATTGCTGCAGTTTTATGAGTTCAAAATTGGTGTATGATTACTGTTACTGTGATCTGGGTACAGTTGTCAGAGAAGTGTTTATTTTGATTCAGTTTTGATTGGTGAAAAGGTGATTGGTTGATGCAGAAATTCTTGATGTTTGATTGATGTTCATGGATCCAATCTGAAAATTTATGAAACGTGGTCCCTGGAAGCAAAGAGAAGGTTGTAGCCTTCT
>APFE030439979.1:30092-57430 GCA_000404065.3 Pinus taeda | reverse complement strand
AAGTTCACGGAATTTTATGCAGAGAAAATTTTATTTCATGTGGAGAAACGTTCACGCACTTTCATGGTTGGTTCATGGTATTAGTCCCACAGTTTTTGATCCTATGGTTTTGGCCTGTGGTATTGGTCCATGATTTGAGGAAGAGCTTACCTATATAAAGAAAATGAGATCATTTAGCTTGGGTATGCTTTTGGGTTGAATATCTTAAGATCTGAAATATTGGGTTATTGTTTCAAAAGCTCGATCTATATGAAAGTGAAGTGGAAATCGAATCTGTAAAGGGTGATCTCTTGAGCGCTGCAGCTGTGGAAGTGCAGAGGCACCACAGGAGACGCCACAGAGGCACCACAGAAGGCGCAATGCGGAGACGCCACAGAAGGCGCAGTGTGGAGACGCCACAGAGGCGCCACAAAAGGCGCAATGTGGAGACGCCACAGAGGCGCCACAGAAGGCACAGTGCGGAGACGCCACAGAAGGCGCAGTGCGGAGACGCCACAGAAGGCGTAGTGCAGAGGCGCCAGAGGAGACGCCACAGAGGCGCCACCGAAGGCGCAGTACGGAGGCGCCACAGAAGGTGCAGCTACGGAGGTGCGCGACGCCACAGAAGGTGAAGTGCGTAGCGACGCAGGCCAGAGAAAAGGAAATTGCGTATCTATCTTAAGATCTTTTGTTGACTGATGTTTTTGTTGATAAGGTGTTCTGGGTTTATTTTACTGTTATTGTCGATCTGGTTATCTGGGTGACTTACTGGTACTTGATGATCATTTGATGTTTATGGATCCAGTTTGAAAATTTATGAAAAGTGGTCCTTGAAAGAAAAGAAGTAGGGGGTTGTAGCTCCCTTCCAGGAGAGACTGGAAAACGAGAGAGAGTTGTAGCTCTCTGCAGGTTGCAGCCTGCGTACTGGTAAAGGACTACACTAGTACAAGACACTTGTAAAAGGAGTTTCTAATTTGAAAGAAGATAGAGACATATTGCAGTAGGTGGTTTTCACCCACATTGGGTTTCCACATTATATCTGGTGTTCTTTGATGTGACTATCTATTTTTCTTGCTCATTATTTTATGGTACTGATATGCAAAAATAATTCAAAGTGTAAATAAGGAAGATTTTTTAAAAGAACTAGATAATACTGATTCACCCCCCCTCTTAGTACTATTTTCAACACTACTACCCCACCTGAAGTAGCATCCTCCTTCCTCGAGTTACCTGCTAGAGGAGTCTCCATGGGCTTGCACATCTCCATGTGGAAGCACCTTAGTATCTCATTGGCATACTTGCCATGAGACACAAATACTTCCCCATCTCTCTGCCACACCTCCATGCCTAGAAAGTAGTGCATGAGGCCCATGTCCTTCATCTCAAACTCTCTTGTAAGATCCGCCTTGCAAGACTTGATCAACTGATAATCACCTATCAAAATTAGATCATCGACATAAAGTAAAATAATCAATAGCTTACCATCTACAATGATGTGGTAGAGGTTCACATTCACTTCACTCTTGGTGAAGCCCAACTTGGTGAAATAGTTGTTGATCCTGGTATACCAAGAACGGGGTGCTTGCTTCAGCCCATACAATGCTCGCTTGAGCTGACACACATCTGACTCACAATCGAAGGTCTCAAATCCATCTGGCTGCTCTATGTATGCCTCTTCCTCAATCTCCCCATTGAGGAATGCTATCTTCACATCCATCTGATGGATCTGCCAACCCATCCGTGCTGATAGTACTAGAATTGATCTAATCGATGAGAACCTTGCAACAATGGAAAAGGTCTCATCATAGTCAATCCCCTCAACCTGTGAGAAACCACGGGCAACAAACCTTGCCTTGTGTTTCTTAATACTACCATCAGTTGCCTGCTTTACCTTGTAAAGCCATCAAGAAGTAACCACTGACGTGTCCCCTGGTCTAGGAACATGTTGTGGCCAGCAACAACCCCCCTTCTTATTTTGTGTTATTACTAATACTAAATAAGTGGGGGCCCTTAGTCAAAAAATTTAAAATCAATTAGTTCTTGTATTTCCTTTTTTCAATAAAACTTACCATCATAAACTTAGGAGAATACCCTTGAAAAATATTAAAAAGCTTAAGTTTTATGATAAGGTAGGATAAAATCACTCCTTAAGAAACATCGCATCGCAAAAAGGATAATGGGTACCTCCTCACAAGCTAAATTCTAACATTGTGAGATCGCGATACGAAACTATGCATTAACAACATTTATAGCATCACATGCCTCAAATATCACTTACGCTGAAAAACCTCAAACTGCTGATATGCGCTGGCGCATACCACAAATCGCATTTCGCAAAAAACACATTAACGGATAATTTTCATATGCCGCGCTCCAGCAATATTGTGATATTGCGATATTGCGGTAGAGCGTTACTACGATAGAGTGATAGAGCGATGTAGTGATCTACGACACGGCAATCTGGGATATTATGAAGCAAATCGCAAAATCGTTTTGTCGCATATCTTTTTGAGCTTGTTGTTCGAGAAAGATTTTTCCATAAACCGAGACTTGGTTATGTGCTTTAATGCTAATTAATGAGTTAGTTGCCAATTGTTAATGAAATATGGTTTTGTGCTGATCGAAGAGCCACTTCACGTAAGGTGGTATATTTTATATGTCTTCTACATTTAAAGCTTTCTCGTCACCTTTTCCTTATCATTATTCTCACCTCACTTGTAAACTGCAGGAATGAAGACCAGAGAACTATACAAAGTAGTATTCAGGATATTATGGGAAAGAAAGGCAAAGCTCCGAGTTCTGAAGATAAAGAAATGACGCCCTTGTATACAGACACCGCCTGTAACAGAGATGTTGGTATTACCACTTGGTAAGGCATGTACAGTCTACTTGGGGAAGAGAATCCCAAAAGGATGGAGGTTATAGCTACTACAAACTCACATGGGTCTTCTGAGGCATCAATTATAGATCTAGCTTGCTCGTTCTTGCATTGGATAGTGGCGAGGCCAAAAATTATTCCATACACGGACTTGGTTAAATGGGTACTGGACAGCACTGACATCAAAAAATAGACAATTTAAGACTCGGGCTCAAGAACTCACAGAATCATTGTTTTCACAAAATTTAAGCTTGATATCCACTAACAAAAAAATGTGGAAGAGGAAAAAATCACACCAGGGAAGCCCAGATCAATACATGGAGGTAGTTTCTAATTAATCGTGCATCACTGGGCAAAACCTCTTGAAAAGGAAAGCATCTAATTTCTCAGTCACCTGTAAGCCCAGAAATTTGTAGGAAAGAACACTAGAGACAAAAAAGTAAAAATTGAATCCTAAAAATAGTGGTATTTGTCATAAATATCTTCAAAATGGTATGTATATATGCTCAGCAATTGCAAACAGGCTAGAGATAGAAGGCTCAAGAAAAGACAGAATCAATCAATAGATTAACTAGGTTGAATTGGGATTCTTACTGGGCATATTTGGTAAAAGCACACAGCTAGTGCATGGCTCTCAAATGTATCATCAATTCTGCCGAGAGGATGGCGCCAGCTCTTGTCGATTCTGTTTTCGCAGGACAGTTAAAGTCGGAAGTCGGCCAGCCAACTCTTCTCAAGCAAATGTTGAACGCTTGTGATTTCAAGGAATAGATACACAAATAATTAGTTGTTAGTTTTAGTTTTAGATTAAATATTAGTATTATTTTTGCTTTATTTTTTGCTTGAAAGAAGGACAGTCATTTAAACCGTATCCTACATTTTTGTAATAAATTATTTTTAGATTTAGTTAGAGTAGTATTTAAACCCTTCTCATGCATTTAGAGAAGGGTCCTGAAATTTGTCAAAAACTTGTCCTTAGAACATGCACTTTTTCACCCTCCAAGGAGGTTTTGATAAATGAATGGAATAGGATTTATTGATATCTGCATTTAATATCTGCTACTGATGTTGCACTTCTGTACTCATGATGGATGTTGGATTAAGAATAGACAAATCATTGCTTGAAGCTCATGAGTAGAACTAGTTATAAATGGTACTTCTATCTCTTAACTATTTCTGCCTTTGTGTTGAAGTGATATTCATGTTCAATTGTTTATATATTGTTGCGTGAATGCTTGAGTTAACATTTGGCACTTCTGTACGGTGATAGCTATTTATTCATGCTTAATGTATGAGTATCTTAGTATGTGATATGTTTTTCACAACTATTTCATCTAACTTTTTATATGAAGTGGTTTATCTCGATTGAATTCTTTTCTTATAATAGTTGAATGATATTTATTACCAATTGTTATTTGAAATCATTTTAGATCGCATAATAGAAAGATTACATCCTGGGTTAGTGTAGAATTAGATACTTCTATTTATTAGAATACAATTGTGTGTCATTAGATTAGAGTTAGAATTAGAGCATTTCACTTAGGAATTTTTAGAAAGGAAATATCAATTCTCAACACACACACACATAAATTGGGAAACTTGTCCCATATCCCTAGTCGGACCCACTATACCAAACGGAAAAGGAACTGTTAACCAAGGTCCAGACTGGGTGGGTATCCCCCTTGTTGTAGACCCAATTTTCGGAACTTCAACATATTTGGCGCTAGAAGGAGGGCCTGAACTGTGAATGGCAAGTAAGTCTAAATCGAAATACCATTCTGAGAGTAAATTTCCCTCACCATCTCCCCCGACTTCTCCATTGCACTTAGAATCTTTAAATATAGATCCAGAAGTTGAAAGAACAACAGTCGTTGCTATAAATCCCGACATTTCAAAACAATCTACTCTTGAACCTCCTGAAGTTGAATCTTTGATTCACAAACTTCAGCGATTTTCTATATATCCTTAAAGATCTAATAAATCTCAAGTCAGCGTGACTTCGCAATATAACCCTGCTCATCCTCTTACTAGATTAAAGAGCAAAAATTTTGGTGTTCAGCCAACGGAGTTACCTCTACCTACAAGGAAGAGAGCAAGGAAATCACCTAAAGGGTCTGATAGCGAGACCCTTTCATCATCATCATCCAACTAAACCTCTCCACCACGAAGTCAATCATCCACTCCTCCACTTCAGATTATTGTCCACCATTCCACTGGAACTTCCACATCTCCTTCTAAATCATCTAGAGTTGTAATATCCTCATCTTCCCAACCGTAGGGATCATCTTTTGCACTTTCCTATGTTAGTAGTTCAGCGATGGCCCAATCTCCATGGAATAACCCAGGGGCGGTCTTAATGCCTGCGCCCTTGAGTCAGATATCGGCCCATCCTGAAAAATGGCTGCCTAAGTTTAATCCTGAAGCAGGCATGCTAGTGGAAGAACATATAAATAACTTTATGTTATCCATAAATCTCAATGGAGTTACCAACAAAGACACTATCGTCCAAATTTTTCCTTATACTCTGCAAGGAGCAGCCGGATCATGATATTTTTCATTACCATCTGGATCTATCACTAGTCGGGATATCTTCCAAGAACAGTTCCTGACTAAGTTCGGTGATGACAGGTCTACGGTGACACTGATCAACGACCTGTCTAACCTTAGGGCCGAGTCAAAGGAACCTATCAAATATTTTAATTCACGTTTCAATAAACTGTTAAATAAAATTTCTACTTCTTCCAAGCCTAGCAAAGAAGTTCGAAGTGAGTGGTACATCACTGCTTTACCATCAAACATAGCAATCTTTGTTGATAGGGCTAACAAAACAACTTTAGCTGACAATATGAAGGAAGCAATAACAATAGATAAACTTATCATAGCCCTAGAAAATCAAAACACAGTAGAAGAATGAAAATCCAAGAAGGTTATTTTCAAGGAAGATCCCAAGAAAAAACAATCGAAAGATCCGTTCGATTTAGAAGGATTGCAAAAAGTTTTGAAAACCATGTATAACGAGATGGTTGACATTAAGAAACAAGTGGCAGAAAAGTTTTCTAAAAAGTTGTACAAGCCTTATAGAAGAAACCCTTCGACCGATTCAAAGCCCCCAAATGCTATCACAAGTGCTGAATCAGAAGAAGAAGAAGAAGAGGAAACTGCTACTGAAGAACATATCGATGAAGAAGAAGTTGTAGAGGTACAAGGTATGTGGGATTTCATCCTCCTAGATGAAGAGGATCAAGAGGCATCCCTGGTTAGTACTCGGATTAGAAATCAACTTGATCCTCCTCAACCTATTCCTAAGCCAAAGACCGCAAGCTCGATGACTAAGGATAAAGTCATAGCCAAGAAAATAACACGTAAAGCGACTCAAACCAGCCCAGTCCAAACAGATTCATCAAATCCATCTAAAACACTGATCGTTTCAGATGAAATGGATTATAATATCATAGAAGACATGAAAAGGACGGGGGCTAACATCACGTTTTACGAATTGAATGTTATATACCTAGGGGGGATAATATGGGGTACCAAGGGAGGTACCCAATGTAATAATGTAATAATGGGATGGTCCATAGTAATAAATAAGGTGGTTAACCCATATCATGTAAGGGACCACAAGTAGTTAGTAATAATGTAATGGGCCCATGGTATTAGTCGATGGTATGAGGGAACCATGGTAATGATCCATGGTATTACATGTATGAGGCCTATATAGAGGCTAGAGACTCCACATGGGAAGGAGGTCAAGGAATAGTCAAGGATTATTGTATGTTCATACAAGCATATGGCTTGTGGAGTGTTCTCCTTCCTTAAGGAGTGAACGTATGGTGTTTCCCTACCTTAAGGGTTTGATAATAAAGAATCATTTCATATCATTTCTGGGTTCATTTGCATTATATTATATTTTCATATCAGATCTATAATATTACCGGGTTAGATCTACAACAAGTGGTATGAGAGTTATAACATTGAACAAGTTAAAACACCAACAAAAGATACTTATGAAAGAATTACATGTTGTACTAGTTGCACTTTTGCCTGTCGTTGTAATCTCTCAAGCTTCCCATGAAATGGGAAGACCTCCAACTAATGTGATTAATAAAGTTGATCCAAACGATATCCCTTTAAATGGAGGAAGGTCGGGACCTCATACTCCCCCATTTCTTCTTACTTATGAAATTTTCAATAAAAATTTGCATAATTGCTTAATGGATTCTGGAGCTTCAACTAATCTTCTACCAAAATCAATATGTGCAATGTTGAACGTTTAACCGCAAAAATATGCTATGCGCATAGTTCAGCTAGATCGATCGCAATTTGAAGTGATCGGTGAATTAAATCAGGTTACCATAAGGCTGTCATCTAATCCAAAGGTATGTCAAGTTATTGACATTTTAGTTGCTGATATTCCAGAATTTTATGGCTTAATTCTTAGCAGAGATTGGTTAGAAAAACTTCATGGATACTTTGCAACTGACTGGTCGCACATGTGGCTCCCTTACAATGGTAAACCAAATCAAATAAAAGTTGAGCGAGAAAGACATCAAAAATACATAGTAACAGAAATGGAAGGAGAGAATGAACTGGTAGCATACAGAAATAACATCATTGGCAACTACTCAGTAGATTCTTTCTTAGGAAATTTTAATGCTCATACTTCACCTTACTTAGAACATTATGTTTTATCTCAAGTATAAAATTTCTCTCAAACAAATATTTCTAAATGTATTAATTCTATAGATAGTCCTGTAAATAAATCTTTATTTTGGAAGTTATTTTTTTACGGTTCTAAGTCTAGCGAAGGAGTAGGAGCAGGATGCATGTTAATCAGTCCAGAGGGAAATAAAACTATGCTAACTTGTAGCCTCGAATTCGATTGCGGAAATAATACCACAGAATACGAGGCTTTAGTCCAAGGGTTATACAAAGCAATCAGATTAGACATCAAATATCTTCAAGTTTTCGGAGATTCTGAAATTGTAATCAGACAGGTACACAATACTATACATTGTTTATCAGGTCATTTAAAACATTACCAATCTTTAGTTCAAGATCTGACTGAACACTTTATAGCATTTAATATTTCATCAATTCCCATACTCCAGAATGCTAGTGCAGACCTCTTATCTAATGTAGCTTCCAAGCTCATTCCTTCATAAGACTATAGCCCTGATCAATTTTCAATCAAATTAATCTTTAGACCCTCAATTCTTGATGACATTACCAATTGGAGGATTTTCAAAGATGATCCTGATATCGTGAGTTTCCTCACATCCGAAGGATCTTACACCAATCAAATAATTAATGAGGACCAACATGACAAACAATTGCAACAAGATAGCACTAATAATGTTATGCCAAAGTCAGTAGTCAAGTTAGAAGACCTTTATGATTTGAAAGATCAATTCAAAAGATCTACCAATTCAAAACTGCAAAGTTCAACTTTGAACTATGAATTAGTAAATCTAGGAACTGATGCCAAACCACAGTATATCAACCTAGGCCTTGGCCTAGCTCCTAAAGAAAAATCAGCGTATATTCATTTCTTAAGACAATACAAAAGTGTCTTTTCTTGGAACTACGATGAACTCAAAACTTATGAGACTTCTATCATCCAACATACTATCCCAATGATAAACGATAAAAAACCTGTTCAGCAAAAGTTGAGAAAAATCCATCCCAATCTAGAAAACCAGATCAAATCTGAACTCAATAAGTTATTGAAAGCCAAAATCATTTTTCCCATTTGACATTTCAAATGGGTTTCCAATATGGTTCCCGTTAGAAAGAAAAATGGAGACATTAGAATTTGCATTGACTTTCGAAATCTTAACAAAGCCTGCCAAAAGGATAATTTTCCTTTACCTCCCATGGAACAAATACTATAGGCAGTCGCAGGATCAGAATTAATGTCATTCTTGGATGGATTCTCAAGCTACAACCATGTGTTGGTCCATCCCGATGATCAATTAAAAACCACATTCATAACCAAATGGGGCACTTACGCATATCAAAAGATGGCCTTTGGTCTGATCAACACTGGTGCCACATTTCAAAGAGCTATGGACATTGCATTCAAGGGATTAGTTAACAAATTAGTGGTAATCTATTTGGATGATATAACTGTATATTCCACGAAACGAAGCAATCATCTTCGAGATTTAAAACAAATCTTCCAACGTTGTCAAAGGTATGGAATTTCACTGAAAAAATAATTTTTTGCATTAAGTGAAGGAAAACTTCTTGGATTCATAGTGTCAAAATCTGGAATTCATATTGATCCTAACAGAATCAAGGAGATTTCTGAAATACCCCTACCTCACAACAAGAAAGCTATGCAATCTTTCCTTGGCCTGATTAATTTTGCAAAGATATTTGTTCCAGATTTTTCAAGAATCGTGTCTCCTTTACAAGAAATGATTAAAAGGAACTTAAACTTTAAATGGGGCCAATACGAATATGAGGCATTCAATCTAATCAAACAAGAAATTGTTAACGCTCCATCTTTAGCAACTCCAAATTTTTTTGATCCTTTTATTTTATATACATTTGCCTCTAATAGATAATATGCTGCGATACTCACTCAAGCAAATCGAGACAAGGCAGAAGATCCAATTGCTTTTTTCAGTTCAAATTTACAGGGGGCTAAGTTAAATTATTCAGATGTAGAGAAACAAGCTTATGATGTTTTCAAAGCAATTAAATATTTCAGACCCTTTCTACTTAAAACCCATACAAAAATCATAGTACTGTTTCCAGCGGTAATAAATCTCTTAATACAGAAAGATGTGGGTGAGAAAAGAGCCAATTGGGTTACTGCCTCACAGGAATATGAAGTAGAAATCAAACCAGCAACTATTGTAAAAGGTCAAGCCTTTTTGAAAATGTTGGCTGGAGCATCGCTTATTTCCAAAATACCATCTGCAGAGATACAAATGTACGAGGTAAGCCTAAACGATGTTGAGTCATTATACGCTGAAATCATATTTTATCTAAAGAATGGATATTCTCCTTCAAACCTTGATCATACCAAGAAAAGAGATCCAAGGTTGAAGGCTAAACAATATTAGCTTGTGAACGATGTTCTTTTTAGAATAGATTATGATTCTGTTCTCCTTAGATGTCTTGAGAAATCTGAAGCTGAAAAAGTCTTGCAGGAACTCCACGATGGGCCAGCAAGCGGACACTATGCTGGAGATGCTACTGCACATAAAATCCTATGTGCAGGCTATTACTTGCCCACATTATTCAAAGACTCACATAACTACGTAAGGAAATGTCAAGTTTGTTAAACCAGTGCTGGGAGACAAAAGAAACCATCATTCCACTGCAACCAGTCAACATTGAGCAGCCTTTTGATCAATGGGGATTGGACATAATAGGTGAGATCGTTCCTCACTCTTCTAAATAGCATAGATATATCCTTACAGCAATAGATTATTTGACTAAATGGGTAGAAGCAGTTCCTCTTAAGATAGCTAATGCCGAACACATCATCGAGTTCATAGATTAGTTCATAATCACCAAGTTTGGGTTGCCTTCTGCTTTAATGTTTGATAATGCATCATATTTTTCTGGTAATGCGATGACCGAATTTGCACTCAAAAGCGGTTTCAAGCTTAAATACTCTGCCAATTATTACCCACAGGGGAATGGGTTAGCTGAATCTACAAATAAAAACTTAATCAGAATCATTAAACGAACCATTGATCAAAATCACAAGAATTGGCATAAGTCTTTAATATATGCTTTATGGGCAGATCGAATAATGCAGAAAGCTTCCATCAGCACTTCTCCCTTTAATTTAGTTTATGGGAAAGAAGTGGTTCTTCCAACTCATTTAGCAATTCCCTCTTTGACCTTAGTTCAAAATATTGATGAAGCACCAACTTCTTCCTTACAACTAAGACAATTGGAAATAATTAAGTTAGAAGAACAATGAGAACAGGCTAAAATAACTCATGCTCATCACCAAGCATTAGTAAAAGCCTCTTTTGATTCAAACATGATATCCATAAAAGACTTTCAGATAGGAGATCTAGTTTTAAAATGGGACAAAGCTCACGAGGAAAAAGGGAAACATATGAAATTTCAACGAATATGGATTGGCCCTTTCCAAATAACAGAAGTCATAGGTCCATCCACTTTTATGTTACAGGATTTAACAGGAAAAAGAGATTCTTTACCTATTAATGGACAGATCCTCAAAAAATATTTTCCATAGGAGATCATTCTTCTATTTTGTAGATTAGTTTTTATTTCCATAATAAAACCAGTGGTAAATGGTTGCATTTGGGATTTACGAAAAAGACACAACTTCTCTTTTAGATTTTGTTTTTTCACTTGTATAAACAAAATTCTTTTAGAAAATTGATCGTTATTAGTAAAAGATACAGTTAAAGGCTCTAGGCCTAGAAACGATACTAGTTTCAACCTTGTAAATTTTGATGAAAAACGACCTTTAGTGGGAAATTGTTTTGTATCAGTCCAATGAAAGGTATCAATAACAAAACGAAGATTCTCTATAGAAAAGCTCTTTCCAAAAACTCTACCATTGTCCTCCAGAGATATCTTAAGGAAAGAATGACTTCCTCCCCACCTAGGGAACTACAACATTCAGAGAACAATCCAATGTACACTTTAACTTAAAGAGTAAGAGGTCTCATCACGAGCTGGCTTATCATGATCATAGATATTATAGCTTGTTGACTTTGCCAATACTGCATACCACGACAGGGCAATGACTGAAGATTGTTGCAATCAAAAGACAAGGGGTCTCATCACGAACTAGCTTGCTCAGTAAAAGTTATAAATCAAGTGAATGACACTGTCATAAATTGGCTATCAAACGAAGACATTGTTCTTTAAGGGTCAAAAGAAATTGAAGGCAATAAGTGTGGATATGGATTTCTCTTTGAAAGTTGTACATTTCTCTAAGTAGGATACAGGATCATTGTTGGGTAATAGGTAACCATATCGAGGCTATAAACGCTTGCTAGCAACAGAGGCTCTACCTATGACAAATGAGCATATTTAAAACTAATTTACAGAGAAGGCTTTGTATTTACCTTTATAAGCCAAGTAGGGACTGGTGTATATACAAGGACTAGCTTAAGGGAGTAAATAATCAAAGTTAAAAATAGAAGAAACAAAATATCATTGATAGGTAAAAGCATAATGTACTTTGTATTTCTATAATAAAGTTTGATTTTCTGGAAAAGTTTCTGTTTTGGAAGTTTAGAAAATTCAAAAGAAAAGCAGAGATAATTGGTTCTTTCAAGAGAATCGCCAATTGTTTTGGCCAGCAACAACTCCCCTTCTTATTTAGTGTTATTACTAATACTAAATAAGTGGGGGCCCTTAGTCAAAAAATTTAAAAATCAATTAGTGATTGTATTTCATTTTTTCAATAAAACTTACCATCATAAACTTAGGAGAATACCCTTGAAAAATCTTAAAAGGCTTAAGTTTTATGATACGGTAGGATAAAATCACTCCTTAAGAAACATCGCATCGTAAAAAGGATAATGGATACCTCCTTACAAGCTGAATACTAAGATTGCGAGATTGCAATGCAAAACTATGCATTAAAAACAATTATCGCATCGCATGCCTCAAATATCGCTTATGCTAAAAAACCTCAAATAGCCGATATGCGATGGCACAAATCGCATTTCGCAGAAAACACATTAACGGATAATTGTCATATGCTGCGCTCCAGCAATATTGTGATATTGCGATATTGCGACAGAGTGATACTCCAATAGAGTGATAGAGCGATGTAGCGATCTACGACACAACGATCTACGATATTGAGAAGCAAATTGCAAAATCGCTTCGTCGCAGATCTTTTCTAGCTTGTTGTTCGAGAAAGCTTTTTCCATAAACTGAGACCTAGTTATGCGCTTTAATGCTAATTAATTATTTAGTTGCCAATTGTTAATGAAATATGGTTTTGTGCTGATCGAAGAGCCATTTCACCTAAGGTGTTATATTTTATATGTCTTCGAAATTTAAAGCTTTCCCATCACCTTTTCCTTATCATTACTGTTACCTCACTTGTAAACTGCAGGAACGAAGAACAGAGAACTATACAAAGTAGTACTCAAGATATTATGGGAAAGAAAGGCAAAGCTCCAAGTTCTAAAGACAAAGAAATGACACCCATGTATACAGACACCTCCTGTAACAGAGATGCTGGTATTACCACTTGGGAAGGCATGTACAGTCTACTTGGGGAAGAGAATCCCAAAAGGATGGAGGTTACAGCTACTGCAGACTCACATGGGTCTTCTGAGGCATTAGTTACAGATCTAGCTTGCTCATTCTTACACCGGATAGCGGCGAGGCCAAAAATTCTTCCATACACAGACATGGTTAAATGGGTACTGGACAACGCTGACATCAAAAAACAGACAATTTAAGACTTAGGCTCAAGAACTTATAGAATCATTGTTTTCACAAAATTTAAGCTTTATATCCACTAAAAAAAATGCAGAAGAGGAAACAATCACACCAGGGAAGCCCGGATCAATAAACGGAGGTAGTTTCCGATTAATTGTGCATCGCTGGGCAAAACCTCTTGAAAAGGAAAGCATCTAATTTCTCAGTCACCTGTAAGCCTAGACATTTGTAGGAAAGAACACTAGATGCAAAAAAATTAAAACTTGAATCCTAAAACTAGTGGTATTTGTCATAAATATCTTCAAAATGGTATGTATATATGCTCAGCAATTGCAAATAGGCTAGAGACAGAAGGCTCAAGAAAAGGTAGAATCAATCAAAAGATTAACTAAATTGAATTGGGATTCTTACTGGGCATATTTGGTAAAACCACACAGCTAGTGCATGACTCTCAAATGTATCATCAATTCTGCCGAGAAGATGGCACCAGCTCTTGCCGATTATGTTTTCGCATGACAATTAAAGTCGGAAGTCGGCCAGCTAACTCTTCTCAAGCAAATGCTGAACGCTTGCGATTTCAAGGAATAGATACACAAATAGTTAGTTGCTATTTTTAGTTTTAGACTCAATATTAGTATTAATTTTTCTTTATTTTTTGCCTGAAAGAAGGACGGTCATTTAAATCGTATCCTACATTTTTGTAATAAATTATTTTTAGATTTAGTTAGTAGTATTTAAACTCTTCTCATGCATTTAGAGAAGGGTCCTGAAATTTTTCAAAAACTTGTCCTCAGAACATGCACTTTTGCAACCTCCGAGGAGGTTTTGATAAATGAATGTGACAGGATTTATTGATATCTGCATTTAATATCTGCTACTAATGTTGCACTTCTGTACTCTTAGTGGATGTTGGATTAAGAAGAGATAAATCATTATCACTTGAAGCTCATGAGTAGAACTAGTTATAAATGGTACTTCTATCTCTTAACTATTTCTGCCTTTGTGTTAAAGTGATATTCATGTTCAATTGTTTATATATTGATGCGTGAATTCTTGAGTTATCATTTGGCACTTCTGGACGGCGATATCTATTTATTTATGCTTAATGTATGAGTAGCTTAGTATGCGATATGTTTTTCACAACTATTTCATTTAACTTTTTATACGAAGTGGTTTATCTCTATTGAATTCTTTTCTTATAACAGCTGAATGATCTTTATTACCAATTGTTATTTGAAATAATTTTATATCGGATAACGGAAATATTACATCCCGGGTTAGTGTACAATTAGATACTTCAGTTTATTAGAATACAATTGCATGTCATTAGATCAGAGTTAGAATTAAAGCATTTCACTTAGGAATTTTTAGAAAGGAAATATCAATTCTCAACACACACACACATAAATTGGGAAACTGGTCCCATATCCCTAGTTAGACCCACTATACCAAACAGAAAAGGAACTGCTAACCAAGGTTCGGGCCGGGTGGGTATCCCCCTTGTTGTAGACCTGATTTTTGGGGCTTCAACAGAACAACATCCCATACATTGATTCACATGATAGAATCATACTCCTCTACCATTGCATCCACCCAAACTGGCTGTTGTACTGCCTCCTCAAAAGAAGAAGGCTCGGTCACTACACGCTCCCCAACCAGGGCCATGTAGCCAGTGTATCTATCGAGATACCACCTCTATCTGCACTAAGAGGATGGTTGCCCCACATTCTCTCTTGCATCCTACATCAATTTGTCAAATTCCCGTGAGCGTTTCCGCCCTTCTCTGGAAGACTCTCCAGCAGTGGTGATCTCCACTACTGAAATCTCTGCATGCGACTGCTCCGCATCATCAGGAGGCCCCTCCTCCTTAGGAACTAATAGTTCCTCATCATCACCATGTAACTTGAGCTCCCTCTCAAGTGATGCTCGCATGGCTTGCTGCTCATCAAACTTCAGATCCTTGTGCACTACGGTCCTCTAACTAGTAAGAAGAAACACACAATAGTTGTGAGGTGTATCTATGTACCCCACAAGTATTCCCAACTCCATTGTTGGGTCTAGCTTCTTCCGAGCATCTGTGGTCACATGATAGAAGACTGGTGATCCAAAGATGTGGAAGTGACTCACATCTGGTCTCTTCCCTGAAAAAGCCTCCATAGATGTCTTCATCCACAAAATACAATGAGGACTTCTATTTTGAGAATATATTGTTGTATTGCATGACTCAGCCCACAGATGAGGTCGTAGCCTTGGTCATGCAACATCGATCGAGCAACGCCCACAATAGATCTGTTCTTCCTTTCAGCCACCCCATTCTATTGTGGGTTATGAGGTACCGTGAGTTCTCGTTTAATTCCTTCTGAAGCACATAAGTCCTTAAATTGTTGGGAAATATACTCTCCACCGTTATCACTTGTCAAGGCCTTTATTTTCATTCCTTATTCTTTCTCTACCAAATATTTTAACTCACAATACTTCAATAAGGTTTGATCCTTCTTTTGCATGAAGTAGATCCAACATCTACGAGAAAAATCATCAATAAAAATAACATAATACCTTTGCTTTCCAGTGGAGGTTGTAGAGAAGGGCCCACATACATCTGAATGGACTCGCTCCAGAATTGCTCCTACTCTACCATCCCATTAATGAAAAGAAGATTTTGCATACTTACCTAAAGCGCAACATTTTCATGTGCTCACTTGCTCCAGCTTGCACTTGGGTAACCCGGTAGAAATTTGTTGCATGATTTTCAAGGCCCCATGATGCAAGTGGCCCAGTCTCCTATGCAATAACTCGCCAATATCTTGGCCATGCATCACCTCTAGTTTGGAACTCAAAGTAGCACAGTCTTGTACCTGTAACTTATAGAGATTCTTAGCTTGAATCCCTATCTGTTTGGTCTTTCCAGTGCCGATATGCCTTAGGAAAACCTTTCCCAAACTAAAGAATACACCATAACCTTTATCCTCAAGCATAAAAATAGACACAAGATTCCTTTTAAGCCCTGGCACATACATAACATTGGAAAGAGAGAGGGGAGAACCATGCTCCCTCTGAAACACAATTGTACCTTCACCTGAGACATGGTACTTTCCATCATCGCCCATCTCAATCCATATCTGGGGATCCTTCTCCTCCAAAGTGTTGAAAATAGTCTTGTCACCTGACATGTCGAATGAAGCTCCACTGTCCAAGTACCAAACACATCCCATGCTGGATGAAACCATGCATGCAATAAGTGAGAAATCCAACTCAAATTGTGAAGCTAGAGCATCACCATCAGATTCCTTGGAGGAACCTTTCTTAGACTTCTTCCTCTTTGGGCAACTAATAGCATAGTGACCCAACTCATGACAATGAAAGCATCTCACCTTCAACTTGTCAAACTTCTTCCCTCCTTGAGAAGACTTGGATTGGGATGCCTTCCATTTCCCTTTCTTAGCTTTAGATTCTAAAGCCAAGTTCTCTTCATCATCATTCTTTGATGAAGAAGCTCCATCTTTGGTGTTTCGTCTAATCTCCTCCTCCATCAAATAAGACCACAGTTGTTCCCAATCTGGGAGTTTGTCCCTTCCATTCACTGAGTCCTGGTAGCTATGCTAGCTCTTAGGAAGGCCAAGGATTGATAGACTCACCATATCATCATCAACGGTAGTGATACCTACGCTTGCAAGCTCATCTCTGCAGTTGGTGAGCTTGTTCAGGAATGTAGTGATAGTATCGCCCTTCTCACACTTGATCTTTCGAAGCTTGTCCTTCAGTGCTAGCTTCCTCTGATCACTGCTATTTTGATATAAATCTTTCAATGTTTTCCACTCTGTAAATGGAGTCTCCTTCCCATGGAGGCTCGAGACTATGTGATCTCGAACTCCCTCTAGGATGATTCTCCTAGCTCTAGCCACGTTCTTCTTCCAATCTGCAGCTTGAGTAGCATCAGTAGACATGGGGAAATATTGATCAATGAAGTCCTTAATGCCATTATCTTCCAATACTACCTCCATGCGATCCTTCCAAGCTATGTAGTTTGAGTTGCCATCAAGGTCATACTCAAGCCTCAACCCATTGAAGGGCATCTAGATGAAATCTGAACTGTGATGAGAACTAGATATCTACATCCCAAATAATAAACTTCGACTTTCTTTCTCTTGCTTGTATATTGTTCCTTGCTTTATTAACTATGCTCTGATACGATGTAGAATTTTGTAGAATTTTTCTACACATCAGCTAGCTCTAATACCATGTAGAAATTTCACCTGTAGATCAAACTGGTAATGCAATGTACTAAAGAAAAACACATGATCTACTTCTACAAAACATTAAGCGGAAGAAAAATTGATTTCATGAGAAACATCAACCATAAACACATATAACTGATCAAGAGAAATAATCACACATAACACAGATATATCACTGGGGAAAGCACCAGCATAAAACCCCCAACACTATATTATCAATCAAGTGGAAATCCTCTTCTGTTTACAAAAAATATCAACTCAAGAGCTATCTTGTACTTCCTGCAATCAAAAGATGATGATGAACTCACTATGCCTCAATATGTAGGCAACCATCCATCAATCCCCTATTTCCATGCGCAATTTTGATTGGGGTCCAATTCATAACATATGAGCATTGGCCCCAAATCATACCTGCTGTCAACCATAGGTCCAACTACACAATCCTTGAGGATACTAGTTCCTCATGCATGGAAGGAATACTCCATGGGAAGATCCCAGCATCTGATAGTAGATTGTCCCTCATTTGATCTCAATCGGGTCTCTAACAGAACTGACATGCAACAGTTATCCATGAGTGAATCCTCAGTTATCTAAAATAATAGTTGTCACATGCATGCAAGCATTAATAGACTATATTTTATTATTTTAACAACTTGTTAAAGTAATCTAACTGGACTTGACTAGTAAGAACTAATTCCACTGATTCTCTCATTATAAAACTCATACTTATTCCCTCAATTAGTGGAGGAAATTAAGGATAAATTCCTCAATCAGTGGGACAACTCATGTGCATGCTCACAAGGACTTCAAATTTGAATTTCCTTAACTAATTAACTCAACTGAATTAATTAATTAATATTTCCAACTGTTGTTAAGACCAAGATTAATTTTACTTCCTATAGATAGACTAGGAACTGCTATAAATAGGAAGGGACCTAGAAATGCTATTTTTAGAACTTTCTATTTTTAGCAGTTTCACCTCTCACCCAAGGTGGCCAATGACCTCAATGCCCAAACTACTATTTTTAGACATTCTATTTTTATCACATTCTATATTTAGCAGTTCTTGTTTCCCACTATTCAACAGACCTACCATGATGAAATGATATATTCATTTTTGGAGTGGGATTAGAAATGACACCTATACAGTGACTCATACTCTTTGCTTTATAACTTGGAAAATTTGCTAGTATAGACCAAAATTTGGCTTTTGACCTTGATTGACTTGAAAGGTTAACAAATCTTGATTACTATGGAACATAGGACCCTAACAAAGACCATATCGGATGTTGATCAATATCACCAGGTTTTATGCACAACCGTCATGCTTCTATACATTGAGTACCCATATGGGAGAGTCTTTATTTCATCTAGTATTTAACCAAGACATACCATGCACATGATTTCAAATATATTTCTGCATCTAACTCTTCCTACCATATCTCTGAATACATGAATTCTACTTTCTAAAGAACATCTCTTATCTAAAGATGTGCATACCTCTTTCCTTCATTTTTTCATCTAGTCAACTTCTTTCATGAATTGCCCCTTTCTTTGAAGAAAATGTCTATGATGAGGCTCCTTTCTCAGGATGATAAAATTCTTCAATTATGCCTTCATCTGCAACTAAACTAGTAAACTTCTTTGATGCTTGCTTCCATAATATGCCAGACTACATCCACAAACTTCTAGTGGAATATACTCTTTCCAAGATTCTTCCATATATTGAAGAACCTTTTCATCAAGGATCCTTGTGATCCTTTCATGCTAGAAGACTATTTCTATAACATTCATGCCTGCTAGAGGACATCTTTGAGGTAAAAAATCTTTGTCAATGTATCATTAGTGATCAATTTGGCTTGTTGGAAACAAGGCAACGTCCTTGTCACTTCTACAGTGATATGAAACATAAATAAGGATCCTTTATTGTTACCATCTGCCATGGATATGCATGTTTGCTTGTCAAGGAACTTGGATCATTGCTTTATAATTTGACACCAATGGAATTGTTTACTCCTGGCTCCTTAAGCTTCAAAAAGAAGAAACATGCCCGGTCATAACTTAGGAGTTAGGACCTCAAAATGTTGACCATTCATAACATGTTCTAGGCATATCTCTTTTCTAGTTGCTGGTGTAAAAGGCAGTAGCATGGCAGCACCATACCAGCATGTCCTCAATGAATAGGTTTGCAGTATTTTCCAAACTAGCCACAAACCAAGTATTAAATAATTTGTAGCAAGCCTTTAGGCTTAAATAGAGGTTGTTAAAGTAGCTAAAATACCTCTTTCCAAATCAATAATTTTATTGCCATTCTGAAAAATCCTTTACTCAAAAGCAAGGGAATGAGTCCTTCCAACTTTCCTTGTCATAATACTAACAACCTTCAATCGCATTGGAATGACTTGGATGTCAATGATCCATGTGTGGGGTGCCTTCTAAGACTAATATAGTCTCTTTTCCATTGTCTAAACTTTCATTAATTATTTTAAACACCATATTAGCTACTTATGGATCCACTTAATTTTCTTTTATTTATGTTAGTGTGGGTTGTAACATACATGTACAATATAGCTACTGCTTCTATAAAGAATTTTCTTGATTTCAGTTTTGGATATAATTTATGTTAATTTAGTTGTAGGATGAATCCCGTGATTCAAATTCTAATAAACATGCAACACTGGCTACCTTAGAATACATAAAGTTAAGCCATTGTATTAGTCTATAATCAACTATAAGAGAAAATAAGATAATAGTTATTGACAGATTATCCAAAATGTTAAACATGCATATTGTAGATAATTCTATAAGAAGGCTTGTTTACTAGCTTCAGTAAGATTTTTTCTTCCTACATCTTGTATTGGCATAGAGAATATTTATTTCATTTTCCATGTAAAAGCTACAAGGTATAATGAAGAATTATGGAATTCAAGCTACTGTTTGGCTATTGTTTGTATATCCAACATACAAACAATAGCCAAACAATAGCTTGACCTCCAGAATTGTTCATTGCTCATAAATCACTACATTCCTATGTCGCTTGAGGGATTCCTCCAACAATATTTTGAAAGGATCTCTTGCTCCCTCATCTTTCTTTTCTTCTGCCATGGGATCTTGTCGAAGTTTGCGAAGTTGGTCTTGCAAAGGTTCAACCAGTTTGAGCCCTAACTCCTTATACCCTAAATTCATTGGGGACATGCAAAGAGAAAAAATAGAGAAAGAGAAAATTGCTCTGATACCACTAATATGGACTTATGCACGAATGCGAAAAAATATAGATAAAAACATAAAAACAAAGATGCAATAGAAATAAAGCTTCACTTCAATAATATCAAAGAATTGAAATATGTTTACAGATATAATAGAAATAAAATAGTTGGGGTGATGGTATCTTATATCTGAGAAGAGATGTGGTGGATACATGCCTTTGAATTATATTACAATTAGGCTCAAGGGCATTTTTATGATTTAACAACAAGTGAAAGCCCTAAACAACCAAAACCCTAACCCTAGGAGAGGGAACACGAAGAGTTTGTGGGCCCCATTGGCGTTAGTTGGGCAGCCAACTTGCTAGGGTCATTATAATTTAGTCATATTATCTTCATTTGGTGCGTACGATACCTCATTAGAAATATCTCTCCAAGCACTAAAGGATTTACAGCCTATGAAGATGAGCTTGCTTTAGACTTAAAGAAAACTCCGTTTAGGGGGTCAAAATTGCTCATGAAGTTCAAGGCCAAAAAAACTGCGAAAAATAGTAAATGCTGCTAGAAACAATGAAACTGGTGAAATTGGTTGGAGGTCTATGTGGAATAGGTAGGTGACCACCAATGCCCACCTGGATCAGGTCACCATCAACAAGTAGGTCAAGTGTTGTCTTGTTCATGATAGACTGGTTGTTAAAGGACTAACACCGAGCACTAGTTGTATTCCTTGTATCAATGTGATTGTAAAGGGTCATGATCCCTGGTATGGGAGCTCTAGCCTGTTGTATTATAGTTTGTAATATAATGAAGAAGGGTTTGAAAAAGTTAAAAATTGTCATGTGCATTAGTTGATTCCCTTATGTGTGTATATTTCATCATGCATTAAAGTAGATGCATTGTGGTACTTGAGTGTGTTTGCATCAAAGGTTCTAAGACCAAACCCAAATTATCATTTGTCGTGGGAATTCAACACATGCCTTGTTCACCTAAGAACTGCATGTAACTCATCTAAGGCTACTCATGTCCAATATCAACTCATCCCACTTAACAAGTTACCAAGAAAAGGCTCACATCCAACCGTGGCAGTAAAACAACTAAGCAACATAGTTTACATCTTGACATGCCATATCACTTGACACGTCTTAGAATGTCTTGGCACTATGTGGCACGTGTTAGTATCCCATACATTCCTTGTCATGATTTGGAACTCCCTAGCACACACTACCACTCCTTGATATGCCTTGGCACTCTAGCATGCCTTAGCACTACGTAGCATATAACCTTGTCACTCCCTCCTTAGCACACCTGAAACTCACTGACACTCCCTATCACACACTCTTTTTCATTAATTTCCATGCATTTTGAAATAGTTCTCCCTTGTGTTTCCATGACACTCCCTAACACTCCTTGGCACACATTGACACACCCTAGCACTTGGCATATCTTGGCATGCCACCCTAGCACTCTAGCATTCCTTGTCACTCCCTCATTAGCACACCTTGAACTCGATGGCACTCCATGTTACACACTCTTATTCATTTATTTCCATGCATTTGAAACTAGTGATCCCTCCTGTTTACCTAACACTCCCTAGCATGATTTGTCACACCTTGGCACTTGGCACATTTTGGCATGTTGCCATGACCTCTAGCAAGCCTTAGCACCGCCTAGCATACCTTGTCACTCCCTCCTTAGCACACTTGGAACTCAGTGACACTTCTTGTCACAAACTCTTATTCATTCATTTCCATGCATTAATTTGACCTAGTTCTCCCTTTTTTTCCCTGGCACTCCCTAACACTTCCTATCATGCGTTGGAACACCCTGGAACCTAACTATTGGATGTATGTCTTACACTAACATGGAAACTCAATTTTGTGCCTGTTAAACACACACATGGCAGCAACAAATATGAAAGATAAAACATGAGAATATATTTTTATTAACAAGAGATATACATTTATAGTACATAGTTTGACCATTGGGTTCCACATCCCAAGGTCTCTTGGACTCCTTTTGTCTATTTGGCTCCCACACTAACCGATTGAGGATTAGGTGTCCAACATTCCCCCCCTTAATCCAAAGGGTTATGTATGAGTCCAAGAAGAGAGCTGAAATACAAAATGTGCAGAAATGCATGGCAACACTAGGCTGAATGTGCTCTCTGAAATGTTGATATAAAGGGCAGTGGTTTAAGGATGACCACCAACACTGGAACGCTTAGTGTAGTTCCTGGAACTCTTCCAAAATTGGCAAGAAGCTGAAGTCTTCTGCTAGAGGAAGTGCTATTGTTTTGAAGAGGGATACCTTCAACCAATAAAGGGAGGTCTCACCCCACATAAAAGGGAGAACTTCAACCTGAAAAGAGAAGTCTCAACCTGTGATGGTTTAAGGATGACCAACAACTCTGGAATGCTTAATGCAATTCTTGGAACTCTTCCAGAACTGGCAAGAAAATGAAGTCTTCTGCTAGAGGAAGTGTCCTCAATTTGGTTCCTAGAATACTTCCAAAACTGGTTAGAAGCTGAAGTCTTCTGCTAGAGGAAGTGTCCCAGATTACCAACTGAAGGCATGCTCAAGGACATCTTTGTCACTGGCTATAACTCTGAAACTGGTGTGGCAGGTTGTGGCTCAGGCTCGCTTGATGTGACATTCAAGCTTGCAGATGACCATCATTTCCCCCCCGTCAGATACAAGGTGAGATGATGGAGGAAACTCAACTGCAAGGTTGTTCAATACTCTAGAACAAGTTCTGACATGTGATTGGAATATCTTCTTGGTTGTTGATGCCCATTGCCAAGAAGCGATCCATCCAAGACGAATCTTTTTTCTTGCAGAACGTTCGTTTCTGAAGAATCTGTTTGAAGAATGACTGGTTTTATGACAGTGCTTACATGGGTGAAGATCAAAACAATGATCTTTCATATGGCCAACTCGGTCACAATGTTGGCATTTCACAATCTGTTGTTGTTGTTGTTACTGTGGAAGAGGGGTAGAATCTAGACCAACTGAAGGTGAACTGTCATAAAGAGCAGGTGAACTATCTTGAATGAATCCAGCACTTTGAAACTGAATGGGATTTGAGTAGTCTGGAATATGAAAGGATAAGTCCTTCTCATATCCAAGACCAGTTTTGTGCTTGTTGTGGACAAGTTGTTCCTAAGGTCTAATGATGGGCTTGGGAAGTGTAGACTGAGTTTCTGCATCTGCATGTACAACTACTGCTTTATTGGGTACTAAATCTGAACCAACTGTAACATTATTGACTTGCTTTTGATGGGTTGCAGTCTCAATGTTCTGAACAAAAACATGTTCAAAATGACTCCTCTGTTTTAATTCTTCTTGCTGTAGCTAAGATTTGAGCTACAAAAAATCAATTTTCTCTTGTGCATTTTGTAGACAAACCTGAATGTCTATGAGAGAAACTTTGCTCACTTTTAATGTATCATGATTAGTAGACAATATGAGAGTTTTGAGGAACTCTAATACTTCATTAATTCTGGCCATTGTTTCTTCAATGTTATATTTACACCTTAAAAACTGATCACAACTACTACTCAATGCAGAAAAGTAATACCCACTCATAGTACACAACAATATCTTTTATAAATGTGCAGCAAATGAATCAAGGAATCGATGCATATATATGTAGACAGAAACTATAATGAGTTTTAAATACAATGCCACACTGGGGCAACAAGAACTCCAAACTTGCTTGGAACCTGGATTGAATATTGGTGTGAACACAACAGTTGGAACCTTCGACGCACAACAAGGGTGATTTGTACAACAAAGAGAGTAAAGGGAATTAGCCCCTTTCTGCACTATTGATTAGACCCAACTAGAAATATTCTCGACCAACAATTTACACAGGTGGAAACACAACCTCTTTTAACTGGAACTTCTCCCAAACAACCACAAAAAATACCTTATACAAATTAATCTCAATGTCATGTTTCAAGTATAAAATTCTAGAATAAATATCGCAAGGATTCAAGGCATCAAATTTTAGTAGCCCTTAGCGCTATCATGAGCAGTAGTCAAATACTTAGCTCAGCGCAATAAGATCAATTTGAAGTGTTCTTCGTCTTTAAAGATCAACTATAAAGAAGCCCATGGAACGTTTTCACTGTTGAGAGGAAACTGATGCTTTGATTATAATCTCTCTTTAAGATACAACCCTCTACATTTGGATGAGAATGAATTTACAGAGGAATACAAAAGACAGAGATTACACTAGCATTGTGCATTTTTTGTTTAATTTGCTGACCTCGATGCTATTTTTAACATTCGAGAAGTCAGCTTCTATAAAATCCATGAATCAGAAAAGAAATTTGTGGTGTAAATCGTTCCATAATTTGAAAGATTAATTTTCCGGAAAACACCATCTACAAATTTGAAGACATTGTTGTGTACATTTAAACCCTGCCAGAT
Source organism: Pinus taeda (assembly GCA_000404065.3). Classification (NCBI taxonomy): domain Eukaryota; kingdom Viridiplantae; phylum Streptophyta; class Pinopsida; order Pinales; family Pinaceae; genus Pinus; species Pinus taeda. The sequence continues at coordinate 32,291 of APFE030439979.1, read as the reverse complement.
AAAATGTTGTACACTCAACAAACTTCCTAAAGACCCTTCAAAGGGACCAGTCCAATATATATTTTCACACCAGCAGTGTTTCAATAGTAGTAAAGAAATGCGAAGTAGTTATTCATCTCTTGGACCATCTTGATTAGCATTTCCCTTATCAGTGGTCGGTTTACCTCCTTTGAGCGCATTCAACATTTTCAATGCCAATTCAATGTAATACTCAAAAACTTATTAGGGTAAATGTATGTATGGCAAGCAGATTAATGCTCAACATTTATTGTATCATGATTCACGGACTAAACTCACTGGAAAACTATAGCTTTATGTGAGATATCTTATGAATTCAGCAGCAGTGGCTATGGCTCCTTCTGTAATGGCATCCTTTATCATCTTGTCTCTGTTGTAATGATTATCACTGAAAGACATGGTTGCTCTAGTCATAGCACCACTCATTAACACATTTTCCAGTCACGCCCGCCACGTATCCTTTCTACTCTCTATTCTATTCTATGTTAAACCACGAAGCAGCGTTAAACTTGAAGCATATATGGGAGCAAATGATAGCAGGGTTTACAAACACTGAGGTTGTTGGATAGCAGCTCAATGGACCAGCCAGGTAGTCAGCATTCAAGGCTCTTTAACCAGCCTATTTAACAATGGAAATTAGTATTTTAAAGTAAATAAAATCCAGAAATAATAACTTTGAAATAGAGGTGGTATGGTTGTTGCGGGTGTTATGTCAACTAGAGGAGCGGACATACCGAAGTTCAATGGAGAGTTCATTCGATGGAGAGGCAGAGGTATAATTGGAGAGGCTAATGAGTATTAAAAAATTCAGGTGATTCATGATCCCGAAGCATACCACATGGGATAGAGAAAAACCATGTATACTCTATTACCGACGTGTAACGCTAGGGCGAAACGGAAATTTCTGGTCATTCTTAATGAGAAACGCAAACAAGGAGAAAAGAATGACAGGTAGGCACAAAACGGGAGGGAAGAATCAACGATGAGGAGAACAATGTGTAACGTTCCATGAAAGATATTTGCACGGATTGAAGTTGCGCATTAAACTTTTGCAGAGGCACCTTAAACTTTTGCAGAGGCGCCAGTGATGATTATTTCAATCCCCGGATCTCTTAAGTTCACTGCGTTTTGACTCCTATTCCTACAGTGTGCATGCTTAGTGTGTATCAATGTATTGTTTCTCAGGCAACGCACATATAATATTGTTTCAATGCAGCCCACAGACAGCGTATGCAGTAAACATGAAGATGAAATATATGACTAACAGATATGGGACTCTTGAGAGTGCACCCACAAAACCTACAGCTGAGACCAGCAGCAGAACGACTCCTATGGTGATGAGAGGCTAGTGGAAAAACCTCACACAATAGCGTGTTCCCTTCCCTTGTTTGAAATCACAAAGGCAAATATCACTAGGGCCAACATCGCAACATATCATACCAGCGTATCACTATCATAGGCATTTCCCCGAATGCACACCATTCTATCAATTACAAGCAAAATGAAAACTAGGCTTACCACTCTTCTGCTGCGGCACTCTCCAAGAACAATACTTTGTCAACCGCTCTTCGTGTTCTTTTATTATAGGTTTTACCATTGCCTGAATGTTCTTCTCACTTCCACCAGAGATTGATACACCATTTTGCACCCATGGCAGCAAACTATATCATGTTAAGGCAGTGCATCAGAGTGGCACAATCTAGACAGAAGGCACAGTCTTGACAGAAAAACCCATATATGACACTGCCACAGAAAGTGTAGACTTGATAGAGAAATGGTCAAAGGTAGTGGAAGCAAAATACGTTATAGCAGATGTGCATGAAGTTTGATTAGGCACAACAGAGAGATAATCCAAGGAATCGACAAAGTAAAAGCATCAAATTTCTGACTGTCAATAAATTAATGGAGTGTTATGGACAGTGAACAGAAATGTCATAACTGATATGCACATAGAGGCCACAAAACAAATGGCTCAAATTTGAACAGGGCAGGAGATCGTCCGCTCTGATACCATGTTAAACACACAGATAGCAACAAAAAATATGAAAGATAAAACATGAGAATATATTTTTATTAACAAGAGATATACATTTATAGTACATAGTTTGATCGTTGGGTTCCACATCCCAAGGTCTCTTGGACTCCTTTTGTCTATTCGGCTTCCACACTAACCCATTGAGG
>APFE030439977.1:0-16373 GCA_000404065.3 Pinus taeda | reverse complement strand
TTCAATACAACAAAAACACATGATTACAACATCAAACAACACACAAAATTCAAATTTCAATAAGGAAATAAACATTTTTTTGAATTTTTAAATATTAGACACAAAATACAAATTCAAATAGAAGAACATATACTTTACAATTCCAAATAAGGAAACACAAATCAGACAATTTTGAGTCAATACAAAAATAAACACTCAAATATTAAATAAGCAAACGCACAATATACAAAGTACATGTTCAAATAAACAAACACACAATACACAAATTCAACTAAAAACACAACATACACTTTCAAATAACTAATTAAGTATCATACAATTTCAAGTAAATAAAAGAAAACACTCAAATATGCTTGTGCAACTTTAAGAAAAAATAATCTCACAATATCCAAATTAAAATCTTTACTACGCATACACATTAAAATTCATAATTCAATACAACAAAAACACATGTTTACAATTTAAAACAACACACAAAATTTAAATTTAAATAAGGAAATATACAATTTTCAATTTTTAAATATTAGACACAAAATACAAATTCAAATAGAAGAAAACATATTTTACAATTCCAAATAAAAAAACACACAATATACAAAGTAAAACATACATTTTATATACAAATTCAAATTTATGTTTTGAAATTAATTACGATCACAATTCAGTCAACAAACACACAATTGCAATTTCAACCCACATGCAATACAAATATTCATAAATAAACATTCACACACATATATATGTAATTTGAAATAAAGAAACATATAGAGTATAAGTTCAAATAAACAATCACACAATATACAAATTAATCTCTACATTATGCATATACATTCAAATTCGTAATTCAATACAACAAACACATGAATACAATTTCAAAATTACATACACATATTCATAAATAAACATTCATACAACCATTCACATACATATGGAATTTGAATTAAATAAAAATACAAAATACAACTCCAAATAAGCAAACACACAATATACAATTTTGTGTTGGAATAGAAAAGAAAATAATCATTCTCAAAACCACTCACATATATATTCGATTTCAAATACGCAAACACACCACTGCACTGACCCACACACACACGCACAATTGAAAATGAACAAAGAAATATGGTACAATTTCAATTCAAAATATCAACATAAATACATAAAACATTTTCAAAATCACAAACATATATATACCAAACAAAAAGCAAACAAAAAAGCACCAATATGAATGGTTTGTTAATTAGAGAGATATTTAGTGTTGTCAAGTATATTGTGGAAGGTTGTCTAATTTGTATTTGGGTAAAATATTTTAATTTTTTTTAGTTAAAAGTGTGTTTTTGGTTAAATGCAATTGTAATAAGTGTTATAATATAAATAGATGATCATGTAAGTGTAAGATGACGTTCTTCAAATATAAATGGTATAAAGTAAATGCATCTTAAAAAAATGTGTTGTGACGCATATGAGTTTAAAGAAAAGTAATCAACACAATAAAAAATAACTACACTACTCAAAGAAAAATGGAGCCCAATCTCCTTGAGAAGTTGGAAGGAGTTTAGCCCATTCCATAAAAAATAATTTCTCTTACAATATTTGAGAAAAGAAAAAAATATATATAACGACACAATATTTATTTTGGGCAAAATTCTTTTTGCCTGTAGTGCCATACAAGTATTAGAGAAAAACAATATATTTTTAATAAGATATAACAAAAATTATCAATTTCCTTTTCATATAAAAAGAATGATCCTCTCTATCACATATTTAAATAATGAAAAGAAATATGAATTTACTTTCCTTCACATTTTTTCTAACAGTATAAGTCATTTCTAGAAATAACTCCGCAATATAAGAAAAAAATGTCCATAAAAAGATATTATTAATGAGATATAAGATGAGAGTTTTACTTTAATTTTTCCATAGTCCACAGACTAATAAACATAATTTAAATAAAAATATATATTATGAATCATGATTATATATGTAATTAATGGTATAACTAAATTTGATTTTTAAAAAGAAGGATAGGTTATTCCAGTTCCGAAAAATAAAAAGTAAAAACCAATTCATTTTGTCTTATCTGACTTTAACTATCTCTAGGAAAAACTATTACAAATGGTAAGAGGGACATAATTGAGGGGCATAATTGACTCTCCAAAGAAGGCTGTAACTGATACAGGAGGATTGAAGTGAAGCGAAACAGAGCTATATAACATACAATTCCCAATTGACGCGAAAGAGCTGAGCTGAGATGCATTATTATTATTTTTTAAAAAGTTGAATACACCAATGATAAAAAGGAGAGTTGTATTAATATTTTGAAAATGTATGCATTATTAATTTGAAAAATTAATAAACCGGTGAAAAGGAAAGGGTTTCAAGGTAGGGTTAAAATTGTTTCATGGTAGGGTTTTTTATTTAGTTACAGATAAAAATTACAAGGTTCAAAACCATGGACTGAAGTAGCACATTAACACAATGTATCTGCCTCTAACCAGCACGAATGGTACAGGGCCTCGCTAATACCAGAGGGAAATAAATGAGTAGAAATGGTAGACGACTGGACTGGACCGGATTTGATGGGGCGTTGAATCCCCAAAGAAGGCGAAGGTGAAAGCTGTAATGTAATGTAACTGATTCCGGAGGATTCAAGCGAAGGAAAGCTATATATATATAATAGAGAATCCCCATTGACACAGCTGAGTTGCATTATTATTAATAATTTAAAAGTTGTATAAAGCAGAGATAATAAAGAGCAACTCACTGTATGTATGTATTATTATTAATTTGAAAACGTACATTATATATTAATTTGAAAATTTAATAAATAGGGTAACTGTAAGCAGACGAAGTTTTAATGAGGTGCGTTTTGAGTTTAATTGGCATGTTAACATTGTTTCAGGGTGGGCTTTAATTGGTTACTTATAAAATATATAAGGGTTAAAAACCATGTATTACAGTATCAAATAACACAATACAAAGTAAGTTATAATAAAAAATACTACGAATTAAACTTATACACAGCACAACAAGCAATAATAAAAACCCTCGGGTTAAAATAACATACGGCGGAAAATACAGTGAAAGAAGCCACATGTTAAGCTAAATCCAGAGATATGCGTGGATTGAAGCAATGAATGAAAATATTAATGTAATAGAAATGGTAGGGTAGGGTAAAACCATTGAGTGGAAAATAGAACCCATGAAGGGTAAAATTCCTCGAAAGAAAACAGAGCCTTAAATCCAGCTCATGCACACGGCACAAGGGTATAACAAATTATAACAAATTATTGAGGAAACCGAGCCTTAAATCTATGGCTGGTGCACACGGCGCAATACAAAACGCGTTAAAGCTAAAAACATGAGGTTGAACCAACACACAACACAACACAATATACCATATGAGTTATACCCGAAAGTGAAAAAAACCCAAGGGTTAAACGAACAAATAACACAATACACAGAAACCAAGTTATGTCCAAAAGAAAGCATGTGTTAAACTAATAAAGATGAGGTTATACTGGAGAACCAATACACAGAAACCAAGTTACGTCCAAAAGAAAGTATGGGTTAAACTAATAAAGAAGAGGTTATACCGGAAAACCACAAACTAAATTAAACTAGAATGGGTTAAACTAATAAAGAAGAAGCTATACCGGAGAACAACAAACTAAACCAAACTAATACGCAGCACATTAAACCCAAATACAGAGCTATGGGAAGTGATTCAAAAATGCAGTGATGCTTGAATTCGCAAGGGATGGGATAAATTCGTGAAGCTACAGCCAGGGACCGATTGAAGTTAAACTAAACTAATATGCAGCAGATTAAACCCAAACACAGAGCTATGGGAAGTGATTCAAAAAGCCAGTGATGATTGAATTGGTAAGCGATGGGGTAAATTTGTGAAGCTAGATCCAGAGATCGATTAAAGCGATGAAGGAAAAATAAAATGTAATAGAAATTTTCGAGGAGGCCGATTGAAGAAAAAATTAAATCTATTAGAAATTTTTGAGGTGGAAGCAGAGCCTTAACCTAATTCAAAGGAGACATACACATACATGGCCATCTCTACATACCTCGAATTGGGATTCGATTTCATCTGTTCAGCCAGATAATTGGGATCTACGAGGTAGGTTTTGAATAGTAGCAACGTCAACCAACTATTTCCTTATTTTCATTAATTTCCCTGAACAAACTAAAATACAAGGTTATGAAACGGAATTAGTTGTCACAGCTGAGCGCACAGATGAAAAAAATCACTGAATAGAAATTAAATAGAATGTAATCCATACCATTCCCGAGAGATAATTGATCTCTATGAAGGCAAAAAACTGTTAAGAAACTCAACTTCCCTGCCCTGCCGAGATAATTGATCTCTATGAACGCAAAAAACTGTTAAGCAGCTCACCTGCCTTGCGCTACAGTGCCCTTCTTTTGCCGGCCTCAGCCTCCTCCTCTATCCCACACAACCATGACTGACTCAAACATGAACTCGACCTACACTTAGACAGACAGACCCAATCTCAAACCACACAGACAGCCAAACACACACAAGCATAGCAAGACGTGATATGGACAGAGGAGGAGGAAGATGCTGGAAAAATGATAAGAATAAATATATGTATAGGTAGGTATTCCCAGCACCGTTCAACGGCTACCAGAGTTTTACCGACTATACTTCCTCTCGAATCGTAGATAATATACCTGTTCCGTCTTCAATTTTAGAGTTCGTGTTTTTTTTTTAAATTTCAATTGAATCAGCGCCTTTTTGAAAACAGGTTGTTGAGTGGATGCTTTTTTCGTGCAGGTTGTTTTTGCTTTTTGGGTTGTTATTTTCATTAATGCTTGCTTTTCTTTTCATACCCTTCCAAACGCACATGTTACAAATAGGGCTTCAATTCATGGTTTTACCGTTTTTTATTTATTCACATAATTACGTATTGTGTATTCAATTCTGATTTTGATGTTTTATTTATTTTGGAGGATGTTGGAAACACTATGTTGAAAGGCTTGATGATTGGAGCATTTGCTAGACATACCATATTATGTTATTTATTTTTAATTTTATCTACTAGTTATATGAAATTTATTGGATATTAATATTTTTCTTTTCTTTTCTTTTTTAAATTGCAAAGCATCTTGACAAATTTGTAAAACTCGGTTTCAAAAGTTTTAAAAACAATAAATATTCACAGTGAAGGGGAATTAGTGTAGCAATATAAACGATAAAAATACAAATGAAAATGTGTATTCCCACGGGGAATTAGTGTAGCCATATAAACGATAAAAATACAAATGAAAATGTGTATGCCCATGTATTAGCAAATCCTTACAATGAGGGCGAGGTCTTCCATCTTGATAGGAGTTACACTTTTGAAAGCGGGAAGAAATCTTTACAATGAAGGGCAAGGTCTTTTATCTTGATAGGAATTATACTTTAAGAAAAGGAAATGAATCTTTACAATGAAGGGCAAGGTCTTTGATCTGGATAGGAATTAGTGTTACCATATAAACGATAAAAGTGCAAGTGAAAATTTGTGTGCCCACACATTAACAAATCTTTACAATGAAGGGCAAGGTATTCGATATTGATAGGAATTAGTGTAGCCATATAAACGAAATGGCTAGTAAACAAAACACTTACGTCATGATATATATCACATTACCAAGAATAAAAAAATCATGAAGATCTCAAAACCCATAATTAAATCTAATCAATTCTCTAGAACGTACCCATTTTCTTTTCCTTCATCTCCCAAGTAATATGTAGGTCTTTATGAAGATGTTGATGAGCTCTAATGTGAATGCTAAAATTCAACATAAGGAAGCAATTCCTCTTGATTAGCAAAGGTTGACCTTTGTTGGGATAAGAAACCTTGAGATACACTTTTACACGTTTATCCTAAAGGAATTGACTCTCTCATGAGATCTTTTTTTATGTGTTGGTATGCAAATTTTTCTCAATCACTTCAACCTAAGAGTTAGAAATAATTGACATTGTTAAGGAACACATTTAAGATAAGGATGGAATTTCTCCATAACCATATAGGTTGATCTCTCTTGATAAGCAAGGGAAACTCCTATAACTCAGGGGAGATTACTGGCCTTAACAATGGTGTAAAAACTACATTTAATGAGGTTGGCACCATTGTCACAAATAGTGGAAGAAAAGATGTTCCAGAGAAGTATAATCATCCGTTGAGCTTTCTTGACAAGTATGGGAAACTCCTATAAGTAAGGGCTAGATTATTAGCCTTAAAAATGGTGTAAAAAGTACATTTAATGAGGTTGGAACCATTTTCACAAATAGTAGAAGCAAAGATCTTCTAGAGAATGATACTCATATTATTATTTCATGTGATATAGAAGTTGGTTAATATTCTTTCCATTTTTGTTTTATACCTATTTTAAACAGTCAATAAGGTATAACTACCAAAATTTTCTCATGTGAATCAGTTATTGTGCTTTGATTTTATCTCCACCTATATACTCATCATATGAAGTTATATAGTTGTTGTAATTATTTGGAAGCTTTTTGCCCCTTTGTGTCTTCCATAAACATTTTCTATCTATTATTCAAATAGCATTGTTGTCAATTTTACTTATCTAGGAAAGAAACTTCCTAAGTTATTTTATAAATGTAATTGAATATTTTTTATGAACCCTAATGTAGATTTACTGTAATAGGAGGCACTAGGATGGTTGGAAAATATTTTAATCAGTTTCTGTCAACTACAAGTCTATATATTTTCTATATATTACTATTTAGTATTCACAGTTCTCAACTATAATTACTCTTCCATTTTTTAAGTTAACCCAATGAAAAACACTTTCTTTTGCTTTATTTCCTAACAGTATTTACGCACTAAAGAAGACTTGAACACATTTTTAATATCTAAGATTTCAATTATTTCCCTCTTTTGCATGGCTACTATTCTCAATGTCCCAATTTGATATGGCTTCTTGAAATTTGTGATTTCTTTCCCTACAAACATTTTGATTTGATCTCAGGTGTGTGCTTAATAGTTTTCTCAAAGTACGTATTTCATGGTCAACATTATAAGTCCTTAAGTTAAAATCCAATTGATTTAGCTTGATTGCATTTATGTATTTAACATTCATGAAAACTACTATGATAAGGCTCTAGGAGTTGATGTTAAGGAAACACGTGGGTTGGTTATAGGGAGATTGTTTGTTTCAGTATATATCGTGGACAAGATATGATTTTGGTAATGGCAAGTCATATGTATGCATGAACATGCTGGATGGTGGTGAAAATGTCTTGTTTGTTAGTGTTTTCCCCATTTTTAGGGGACTCATTTATTCAAAGTGCTAGTTGGTTTTTGCAATTTTGAATGAAAACAAACAGAAATTTACAGTATTAGCCCAAGGAAACATCTTTCAGTAATTAATGATTTCACTTATAGAAAATCATGGTAAAAAATAGCGTTGCATGCAATGCTATTAGTTTGATACTGTACAAGACTTACGCATGAAAAATGACAAATAATTTCAAACCTTTTACTATGTAGATAGAGTATAATGTCCAATAATTTCACACAAGTTCCTAGATAATGTTATAAGCTAGTTCAACTTTTATCTTTGATGGTTGATTGCTTGTAGCAAAAATTTCTATTCCATGAATACATATTTCCCTTCCATGGCAACTTGGAATCATTCTTGTGGAATTGTATTATTTTGTCATGTTCAATAGTTAATGTGTTGCATTGAAGCATAATGATAAAATGTTATCTCATTATGTGAAAACAAGACTATCATAATTGGTATATCCTTTGCATTTTTTCTTCAATCATTTCACCATCCAATTTGGGAGCGAGTTGAAGAGAATCTATTTGAATTTGTCACAACTACTTTTAGTTACAAGGTATTTGTGTTGTCTTAACAATTAGTTCTTAGAACTCATCTTAGGTGCATCATTTCTTTTCCTCTCTTAGGTTCTTTTTAATTTTTGAGTTGTTTTCCTTACAAGTCTATGCCCTTTCTTCAAAACATGAACAAAATATTTTTTTTTTGAAAATAAAATAAATGATTACATCTTTAACCCTTTAGTTATGCTTGATGGTAAATTCAAAACAAGAAACAAGTAGTACAAAAATCCACCTTAGTATGTATTATCCTATGGTACTTTTTTTTTCATTTTTAGTTGTTTGAAATAGTTCGAAGAGTCGATTTTTTGGTAAAATATTTCGAAATTAGTTTTCACAAAAATTTTGTGATACATGAAATGGTTATAGATTTACCACTTTGGCTATGCATGATGGAAAAGTCAAACCTAATAAAAACGGATATCTTAGTATGCATTAATCCATGGTACCAATTTTAATTTTCATTGTGTTTGAAATAGCCTTGAGGAGAAGGATTTTTTAGTAAAATATATGTGAATTAGTTTCCACAAACTTCATATCTTTTGGAATTTTGTAGATTGTCAAGCATTTTTTATTTTTTATTTTTTTTAATTTAGCTTCAAACATGGTATTGGAACCAAAGTTTATTTGTGGTTATAGGGATAGAGAAGGAAAATTTATCTCTTAGTTGCTTCGATTTCTTTATTGAAAATATTGTTTGACTTTCATATACCAATTTTTTTTTGTTTAGCATGACTAAGTAGAGTGAAAAATGAGATAATATTCATGGATAGTGTATGAGCTCTTGGTAGAATAAACAATTTTCCAATGTGTAGATAAATTTTTTGGGTGTAATATTTAGAGTGGGTTAATATTCAATGGTTTTTCAAAATAAAAAATAAAAATAGTTGTCAATTTTGACATTCTTTTTTAATTTATTTGCTCAATGTTTATACTTCAAAATTATTTTAACTTAAAAATCATTAGAACTCTCAATATTTTTACGAAAATATCATTAAACATTTTACATTATGCATATTAGGGAGTACTAATGTTAGACAAGGTTTACAACCTTTAAAACAAATTTCCATCCTTTAAATTTTTTCTACTAGATAGAACCCTTCTAGAAGAAAGAAAAAAGGGGTGAAGTTGTGGAAAATATATAAAATAATTAAGTGAGTAAAAGAAAAGAATAACATGAGACATTGTTGAATAAAAAAGACATATGAGTACTAACTAACAAGGAATAAAGTTGTGGGTCATTTAATGTTTTCATGTTGTGAGCCTTTGTGACATAGTACTGCTGAAATCCTCAATGTGAAGGGTGCATACATTTCATGAAATTTTTTCTATGAAATGATGAAAGACAATTTAGGATGCATAAATGTAATTATATTACAATTTATTGAAAGAAACAATAGATTCTTATTTTATTTCATTAAAGTTTTTTATGCATGTCCAAGTTTATTTCACCTTCATCGCTTCTTTTGATCACAAGGAGAACTAAGGAATTAGTCATTGTACATATATAATAAAAATATGAATATGTAATTTATTCGCTTTATTATAACCATTGTGAACATATAATTAAATGGATTGAAAATTTCTATAGTCGTGAATGTATGATAAGAATCAAAACCCTAACCCCATTATATATATTTCATTAACCAAATTAAAAAATTCATAAAAGTTAGCTAAACTATATCTTTATTATTATAATTATTATTGGAGTTATATAGTATATAAAAGTATGTTTATCCATGTAGATTCACCCTACTATTATTATGGAAATCTTTTAACTGGAAACATTTCTTCTTACATTACCATGGCTTACAAATACCACATTCCCAATGTGATGTGTTGATATGCCATTTTCTTAAATTAATTAATTTGATATAACTTAATTAGTAGCGTATACCTAAATTGGACACAAATATTATCATTGATATGTCAATATTAGGATGAATATTCCAACATGTTCCATGGGGTTTAAATACCTACGATAAACCTAATAACTAAATTATAACTATGGAAGATATATTCAACTATCAATCAATGATAACCATCAAAAAGGGTAACCCATTATTCCTATCACATTTAGTAGATTAAAAAAATAGTAGAAATTAAGTAAATTATAACTTTATTACAAATTATATTGTGGTTATTTATAAATTAAAAGAAATTGAATGCATATTTCAAACACAACAAAAAAATGTTAGTTAGCTATGAAATATGTAAATATTACTAGAATGTTCCAACAAATTCCATGGTGTTGAGATATCTTCCATCAACCTAATAATTAACTTATAACTATGGTGATTAGCATAATTATAGGCATATATAACTTTTGGTTGACCGACTTATGTAATAATCATTGGAGTGCAAAAGGTGGATCATTAATCCTTATTAGAATGTTTATACTATGTTGTTCTATTTCCTAGTTATAGCATTCCAACCAAATATCCATTTTGTGTTGTTCTCTTTATAGCATAATATTGTTACTATCCAACTTAATATGTAATCAAACCTAGAATGCTTGGATGAAGCTTCGTTAGTATTAGACTACTTAGATCGGGTTTTATCTTGACCATCATTTTCTTCTATAATTGTTATTGTAGTAACATGGGGTGAATCACAAGTCAAGTAGATATTCAATTTTCTTTTCCTGTTGGGTTCAGTCGACTATCCTTGTTCCTGTGCCTATGATGAGCTTCATTCTATGTTGAGTTTGTCTAGAGTCGATTGTTTATTTTTCAATGAATATATTTTTCCATGTCCAAGAAACAACAAGATGTCACGTCCAATAGATTATTCTAGAAATTGTTCTAATATTCTAGGCCTCCTTTTTTCTACCCTATATAGGGTATCCTCAAAAAAATTTCATGTAATCAAGTGTAGATTCTATTTTTGTTGTGGGTGTTCTAATTGAATACCTAGAAAGGTTTGATTCACATTTATTGTATATGTTTATGTACCTATTCTTTTCCAACTTCTGTGAGCCTTTTATTGCAATATTGTTATGAGATTATGTCACGGGTACTAAGAGGTCAAATTTAAATAGTTGTGTATAATTATCCTTCCCTTTCTTCTTCTTGTTCAATATCCAGAAGGAGTAACCGTATATCCCCTTGTTCTTCTAGAGCTTGTGGTGGAATTTGGAATATTATGTTAGATTATTAACTCATCATATACACATATATTTGGTCAATTATAGGTTGATGCAAAATCTCTTGTTTATGTACATCTAAAGAGTCAACATACCAAACTTCAATTATTTGTAGGGAGAATTGAATTACAATGAGGGAGGAAACAATTTTGTATGTGTTGAGGTAGGAAATATTTTTGAATTTTTCTGGATGACTAACTAGTGAAGTTTGTTTCATGTCTAGCCAAATCAGTAAAGAGGGGAACAAAATGGACTTATTAAAATTTTGACATTTATACTGGTTCATATTCAGCATGTCACCAATGTGTTTTTCTTAGTTGTATATTTTTCATGTCATGATCATTTAACCAATTTATTGTAAAATATTGAGTTTAATGTTAAGATACTCTCCCTACACATGCAAAATGACTCGCTCTCGTTAGGAAAAAAATAGAAATAAGAAAAACAAATTGAGATATCAAAAGCTTAATTTAACAATACATATATTGAACAGAATAATATAAACATGAATAAATAGGAACTGAATAAAGAATATTTATTATTCATATTGCACTGAATAGTGCAAATAGGAAAAAACCATATATAAATACACAATTTAGAAATTTAGAAATTTTATAATTTTGAACTATATATATAACTAAATATAGAATAAAAAACATATCTATACTTTATTAATATTAATTGATGGAAGGAACAATAGTTTAAATGAACTTTAGACACAAACATTAAGACCTAAACAAATATACAAAATCATTGTAGAATCTCCTCAAGACCATTACCATATGTTGACTCACAAAAATTGTGTTTTGTGTCAATATCAATAATCAAAGCCATTACTATATGTTGGCTCATGAAATGTGATTTTATGGTCAATATCGACAACTAAAATATAATCTCCAAAATACACAATACTTTTTATATTCCTTTTTATGGGATCGAATTTGGAGTTACACTTCATTCAACTTTATCACTATGTTATACCACTTTAAGTACATAAAATCTATAGTTTTAATTTTATACTTAATGTGTTAGATATTAAAATGATGTGTGTTGTAAAATTTCAAGAATTATAATGTCATGATGGTCATGTGTACTAGGCATCATAGTTTCTAGAATTCATTGTGTTTTAAAGATCACAATGCACTATGTTTTATTTAATTTTAGAGTTAGTCCCTTAAGAAATATCAAGTGTCATTGCTTTTTAATAGTAATAATGTTTATAGGTTGCATTATGGAAGAGTTTGTAATTATCTAAGAGTATGAGTGATAACAATAAACTAGCAGTTATGGGTAATATTAGCGTTTTGACATTCATAATGGTTTTTTCTTAAGGGGCACATATTGTATCAAATATGTCACAACTCTTACTATATTAACCTGTATTCACGCACATAAATTTTTTTTTATAAGGTTCACCTCCTAACGAATATGTGCACGCTATATAAGGTTGATGGTATACATATCTTGCATTAATATTATTACCCCATGATATCGTGCGGAAAACGTACCATAGGATTTGGGAAGTACATGGTTTATAATTGTTTATTTCAAAACTATTAAAGTCATGCTGCCACCACTTGCCATGTGGCTTACTTACCCATTTATACCAGCTGGCGACTGTGACTGCTCTTTACTGTTCTGACCGAATTCTGCACTTTGGGATCCGGAGACGAGATCTAACGGTGTTGCGGGAGCTCTCTACCATCGAACGATGGAGAGCTAATCCTGCTCTTCAAGGTTTATTGTTTTAGGGTTTTGAGGTCCGCGGGTATACCCTGCCGCCAAAGCATGCATTGGGCATTTTCCTCCACGGCTTCCATGGGCGTCTTCGACTTGCCTCTGGGCTCTACCGAGCTGGAACCCTCTGCTACTCCATCAGAATGTTGTTATGAAGGTATACAGTTCCTTCTCTACTGAAATTCGGCATTATGTTCAGACTTTGTTACAGGTATACCATCCATTAGTTTTTTAACTATTTATGTTCTGATACAGACATACAATCCGTCGCACACTATCTATTTCACATTATTTCTATATTTTCATGTTCTTCCAGGTATACAGTCGGTCGCTTATCGACTAATTAACTTGTATATATATATATATATCCATACTTTTACAGGTATCCAATCGGTCGCTTATCGACTATTTAGCTTTGTATATATATCTTCATGCTTTATAGGTATATAATCGGTCGCTTATCGACTATTTAGCTTTGTATATATATCTTCATGCTTTACAGGTATATAATCGGTCGCTTATTATCCTTTTAGCATTATGTACATTTACCCCTAGCGATGGCGGCGACTTCTCTGCTGCCCGGCGCAGGTCTTATGTTCATTTGGTGTTTGCCGACTCGTTCCATCCGAGTCTTGTTTAGGGTTGTTTCTCCAGTTCCTGTAAGCTCGAGCCGAGGTAAGGTGGATACCGTCGACCCCTGGTTTATTTTTTATTGTTACAGTTTGTTTCCTTTCGGATAGCCCGACTCCGCTAACGGGTCTGTTATCGTATGGCAGGGGTTACACATAGCGACGATAGAAGGTTGATAACCAGTCCATTTGGCTCGACGCTTACAGGTGAGTCAATAGTTTTATTGGGCATTCAAATATGCATCAAGGTGTCGGTTTCCAGGTTAACCTCGTCGTTTGCTGGCAGGTTCCTCCATTTGTTGTTGAAGCCCTTAGTTATTCTATCGTGGTTGCAACAATTAATTCTCGTTCTGGGTTATTGTATTTAACTGTTTAGATATGGCTTCATTGCCTTTGTTGCTCGTGGATTTTTATCCATGGTTGTAAATGATATGGAACTATGTCCGCCCTTAAGCGACTCACATTGTACATGCTGATAAGATTTTGGTTTTTGGTTTGATATCGAACTGTACCCACTTCCAAATTTTTCTATTATTATATATATACAAACTTGTTTCTTTATGGCGCATCACCATTTCTTCCTATGTGTTTATTAGAAGTGTTTGCCCTCTGCAGTTTTAATTTCGAGTTGGGCATGAACCCGTAGATGGTATTCTTATGGGTTCGCCCTCACAGGCTCGACACAATTTGATTCGCCCAACAAGGGTTTATTCCTCGCGATATTAACTATTGTTTTTCTGAGTAGCTATTCTGTTATTTATATTTATGCATGCCCATATGGTATTTGATGATTATTTCACTACAGGCTCTTTGCATTTATTTGCCAACAGTTAGTTGTCTGGTTTGTACTGATATCCGCATATGGTTCTTTAAAATATTCTGGGTTATCGCTTTTTCTCTTCTTTATTCACGGTATTTGGAGAAAACCGCCTTCACGAGGAATGATTGTTAATGTTTCATGATTTCTACAGTATTTAGGTTTCAGTCATTATATTTGAGAAGCTCTGTCATAGAGGTTTTGCAGCGTAATACCACTGTATAATATAGCTTCAAGTTTTTATTTCGTGAGTTACTTATCTTGAGGAATGTTGTTAAAGTTTCGTGCTCACGGCTGCATGTATAAATAAAGCTTCCCTTCTGTCTTTCAATTACAGTTCCCTACTCGGTCTGTTGGGTTAATAACAGTCTAGCATATTCTCTCATTTAACTCTATTTGAGACTATTGAGACCATCGATATTTATTGTTGTTTATCGCTTACAGCCTACTGGTTACCCTCCTATTACTGAGGAGTTACCTTTGGCTAGCGAATAATTAAGATTATTATACATTGTTTGGCCTTCATACAGTAATTCCTGAGTTCATTTCTTCTTTGTTTATTTCATATAATACTGTTAAGCCTTTTGCTCACTTAACTAAACGATACAAACACAGTAACTGTACAAAATCCACAGTCATACTTACCTGAGAAATTTGTCCTTAGGCCTCCACACCTTTCCAGGTTTTAAGAACAGGGAACTGTCCCTTGCTTATCGATCCTCCCCACCATGAGACTAATTGCCAGAATTATGTCTCCCCGAAGCTCATTGCCAGACCACTGTCTTCAGAAATTACTTGAATGCACAGCATGTGCCATGTTATCTGATCACTACCAGACGTAACATCCATGTTTTTCCTTTTCTCCCGTTTGTTCCCAAACAACCCGGATTTCCCATCCTTTCTAAGGAAGGAGTAAAAACAGTTAGGGTTTTCTTTCCCTTCTTGACAACTGTTTTTTTTTTCATATTTTTTTTTTAAAGGAAAAGAAGATTATCATCAAGAAAATAACTTCCTTGCTCGAAGTTACTGAATGTAATTCTTTTATTCATGCTCTAGTTTTTACACAAAGTAATAATAATCTTTTATCCCAGTAACATATACATATATGTTTTTTTTTAAGAAAACAGGGAAGTAATTTTATTAATTACTGGGATAATTACATCTTCCCCCCCTGAGATTGGACATCATCCCGATGTCTTCCAGCTTCAAACAGTCCTGGATAATTCTTTAACATTAGCGCTTCATCTTCCCAAGTGGCCTCCTCAGGCCCAAAGTGTTGCCATTGAACCTTAACTTGGGTAATAACTCATTTCCGCAGCTACACTTCTCTCCGGTCGAGAATGTTCAAAGGTTCGACCAGGACCTCTCCTTCCGGTTCGACCTACAACAAGTAATATTTAAGTTAGTTTTTCTTTTCTTTTAAGAAAATAATCATCTAACTATTACCTTGACAAACCTCTTTGTCCTATTAGTTCCCACCTGAATCTCTTGCCATCTGATCACATGTCTAGGATCATAGACATATTTTTTAAAATTGATACATGGAAAACGTTGTGAACCCGGATGTGGCTGGGTAAAGCGAGTTGGTATGCTATCGGCCCAACTCTTGCCAGCACTTGGAAGGGTCCACAATATCGGGGTGCTAACTTAGTGCACCCGCTCCATTGTAATGTACTTCTCTTGGCTTGAATCTTAATGTACACATGGTCTCCCACCTGATATTCCTTAAACCTTCTTTTCCGATCTGCAAAATTTTTCTGTCTATCTTGGGCAGCTTTCAAATTAGCTCGTACCCTTTTTACCATGTCTTCCATTTCCTTAAGCATCTCAGGCCCTAAACTCAATCTATCCTCTGTTCCACCCCAATTCGAGGGAGTACGGCACTTCCATCCATACAGAATTTCAAAAGGACTTAGTTGGGTTGAGGTATGGTATCCATTGTTATATGCGAATTCTACCAAATGTAGATACTCCTCCCACAGCGTAGGCTGTTGCATCACGTAAGCTCTTAACATGTCTTCGACCACTTGGTTTACCCGTTCCGTTTGCCCATCCGTTTGGGGATGATACGCTGTACTGAAATTCAACTGAGTTCCCAATTCAGCAAACAATGTCCTCCAAAAGGCTGAAGTGAATTTCACATCTCGATCAGAAAT
>APFE030439974.1:0-24677 GCA_000404065.3 Pinus taeda | reverse complement strand
ATTGCTACCTATTGCAATAACCAGACTATCCCATGAATCTGGTAGAGAACACAACAAACTAATGCACTTATCTTCATCTGAAATTTTAATATCAACATATAATAACTGACTTACCACGGTATTAAAATGCATTCAGATGCTCTATCACCGAGCCTCCATCTTTCATCCTCAGGTTATGCAACATTTTCCGTAGGAACATTTTATTCACCAGAGACTTAGATTGGTAAAAAATACCTAACTTGTCCCACAAAGCCTTAGCCGTAGCTTCCCCTGATACATTCAGCAATACTGAATCTGAGACACACAATCATATTGTGCTCTTTGCCTTCCAATCCAACTTCTTCCATTCTTCATAGGACACTCCTGTTGGTTTAGTACCCGGATCTACCGTGATCCACTAATCTTTATCCACCAACAAATCCTCCATCTTGAGTTTACACAACTCAAAATTGTAACCACTAAATTTCTTAATCTCTATATTTCCACTGTTCACGATCTTCTTTCACCACTATAATTGATCTCACAAATCTCCCACTGAACAGGGTCTACCACAAGCCCAAGTGAAACCCCTCAACAACAAAAGCATCCCTTTGAAGCTAAAACAGCTCTGATCCCAAATGTAGGTTTTAACCCCATATAGAAATTACTTGCATATGAATTCTAAAACAAAGAAAATAAACAATGCAAGAGCATAACACATAAAACATATATACACAGAGATTTTCCCATGGATCCCAAAACCGGGACTACCAGCTTGATTTTTCATTATTTTCCTTTCAATGTTACAATACATATTTATACATGTCGAAGCATCCAATACCATGGACCTAAAACCATTGCATCCAAAACCGTGGACCAAAAACCATTGCATCCAAAACCACGTGCGAAAATCATGCACAAAACCATAGGTAGGTCTGCCCAACCTAATATAGGGTCTAAAAAAAATTTCCTCAGGGCACTGCCCTGAACCCCATAGAGGGGGGCTACCCACCCCCCTCTAACCCCATGGTTAACTATGTTGGCTAGTCATAGAAAGAATATAACACAACCCGACAATATGATGATGCAAAAGGAGGAGACCAGGTAGTTTCTATTATCATGATCTCCACTGAAGAACAAGTAGTTGATGTTGGACACATCTCCCTAGGTTAGAGGGAGCTTGGATATTTGTCCTTTATGTGTGGGAGAATGAGTATATCCTCCCTTGCTAAGAGGGAGTAATGATGTGCATATTTCTCTACTTCATGTTTCATGCAATATGCCAGGACTAACAGTCATACATCTAGTGAAGGCCATGGAGAGAGAATCAGGTATGGAGGATTGGCTAATCATTTGAGACTGGTACTCCTTGAGGATTTGGAATCAAAGATATGGAAGTAGCCTAATGGACTGACACTCTTTGAGGATTGGATAGGGTATCCAAGATAAGAGTGGTCGAAGAGGATCAATATTCTTTGAGGATTGGGAATCCAAGACAATAATATTCCTAGAAGGACATACATTATGAACATATGGATAGGGTATGTTCCTTGAGATGTAGTGTTGTGTCACACGTAAAGCCTAACAACATTTTGTTATGATCTTATGGAGAGATAGAGCTAATTATTCAAGGCATTTCTATGTTGACAATGTTGGTTATGATGATATGATCTTGATGCTTAAATATGGCTTACCAATCCAACTCTTCTTATGAGAAATTTTCAAAGTGAGTACTATCCTTATATCAGTTGGACAATTATGAATACCTCCCTAGATAAGAGGGAGTGTTGAAGAATGTAATTAATTTCAGTCTTCATAATTGTCATTTGACTCATGTCATGTTGTAATCCTTATGTATCTATCAAATGAAGAAATAAAAATATGCAAATATCAAAAGAAAATTATTATGTAAAGCATGGGTTTCATGGTCAACTCTTTTTTTGTTGAGTAAAGCATTCATTTAATGCTCATAGGGGTTACATGAGTCAAATATTCATTATCATATTGTAAAATACCCATTCAGGAATTTGTATCAAGAAAATAAAATTTATTTTTAATATAGAAGTGTCTAGAAGGATCCTAAGACATATTCGGCCACACTACATGAAGTCGGCCTATTAAGGCTATTTGAGCCTCTTGGAGAAGTTATATAAAGGAATAAATTCAACCTCTTTTGATATAAAACAAGCACACATTTTTTGGATTTGTTGTGCAGTTGGAATTTCCATGCAAAGGTCCTAAAAGGCTAGAAGATCCTAGCGAAGAAAGAAACAGGCCCCCATCTGTTCCGAAGTTTTTACTATCTCAATAGCATCTATCTCGTGCAATAAACCTAGGGTTTATGGGCTCTCCATAGGCCCAATATTGCAGGAAAGTGTTGCAGACTTGGTTGGTGAAACCAAAAGGCTAGAAGAACCTTGTTCTAAAGAAACTTTGCTTTATTTCCCTTAGTGATTCTGTCTTACATTGCAAAAGAATATTTATGCTAGTTGGCTTGGTTCTTGATTATAGTTTTGTGTCTTAGTTTTGGTCTTGGAAGTCTCCTTTGAATTGATTCTATAAGAAGAGATGTTTTTTTTGGGTTTTCCCCTTGGAGGGGGTTTTCCCTGGCTTGGACACTATATCTTGTGTTCATATTTGTATGGTTGTGATCTTCATTTGTTTGGAATTTATTTGATCATAAGAACATAAGCTTAATCAAGAAGAAGATCATAATATCCCAAATAACTATCAACTAAGGAAAATTCAAATTAAAAGTTACCCTCATGCTATCCTAATTGATTTTCCAACAGAACTTTCCCTCTCATTCTACACGTACAACAATTATGGTTAATGTACATATTGCTTTAACAAAGACACATTAAACACATTATGAATTTTTATGTTGCTTGAAGAGAAAGTTGATATGCCACTAAACCAATCCTTGCTAACACTTCAAAGGGTCCACAATATTTAGATGATTGCTTAGCACAATTCCCAAGTCTAAGAATGATATTATTTGGTTTCACTTTCAAATAAACATGGTCACCAACATTAAATTATTTTTTAACTCTCTTCAAATCTACATAAATTTTTTTTCCAATGCTGAGTTGTTTTCAAATTTTGCTTCACTTGTTTAACTATTTCTTTTATTTCTTCAACATATCTAGTTCTAAAACCATCTTATCTTCAAGATGGCCATAATTCAAAGGCACTTTACACCACCTCCCATACATCACCTCAAAAGGACTAATTTTCAATGAAGTATGATAATCGTTATTGTAGGAAAATTCATTTAAATGGAGATAGTCTTCCCATGTAGTGGGCCTATCCATGACATATATTCTTAACATGTCCTCAAAATTTTGATTGGTCCATTTTGTTTGGCCATTAATCTAAGGATGATAAGCTACGCTAAAATTTATTTTTATACCCATGCCCTCAAATAAACCCTTCCAAAACTTAGAACTAAACTTTGCATCACAATCTGAAATCACAGTATTAGGCATACCATGCAATCTAAAGACTTCCTGCATGAATATTTATACTATGTTAATGGCTTTGAAAGTAGACTTTATAGGAATAAAATGTATTGCCTTACTAAGTTTGTCTACAACAACCATTATAGAATCACATTGTATCCTATTTTTTGGCAAACTAGTGATGAAATCCATGGATATCATCCCCCATTTCAATTCTAGAATGGGTAAAGGCTATAATAACCAACCAATGTTGGTGAGAAGCTTTAACCTGTTGACATTCTAAACATTTGGGTGAAATATTCTGTTGTTTTTAATTTCATATTAGGCCAATAGAAATATTTTCTTAACAAATTTATTAGCTTTTGATAAGTAGAATGTCTGGTTGTAGGCTTCTTATGCAACTCATCAAGAACAAATGATTTCAAATCTGAATCATTAGGTATATAAATTATTTCCCTATACATCGACAAGTTATAAACATTCACTAAAAAATCACTCTCTTCCTCATCACGTGAATTATATATCTAAATTATTGCCTCAATTTTTACATATTCTTGATTAAAATATGCAACCATTTTCACCTTTTCATCGAGATTTGTTTGTCAACTTCTTATAGAAATAGCACAATTTTGATTTAATTTTATGCTAAGAGAATATGCTATTTTGTTTTCTTTTCCTTTAATGTGTATCATTTCAAAAACATATTCACAAAGTAATGTTAGCCACCATGCTTTCTTAGCATTCAGACTTTGCTGATCAAATAGATATTTGAGCTTGACATTATCAATTTTTAGTTGGAATTTTCTCCCTGTGAGATAAGGCCTCCAAATTTTTAAGGCATGAATGATGGATGCTAGTTCTAGATCATCTGTAGCATAGTTCCTGTCATGGTGTTTAAGTTTTCTAGATTCATAATTTAGTACATTGCTTTGTTACATTATAAACACCCCCAATCCTTATTTATAAGCATCAGTACAAACTACAAATTCTTTGTTGGAATCAACTAGTTTCAAAATTGGAGAAGTAGTTAACAATTGTGAGAATTCCTTGAAATGCAGCAACTGGAATTAATTATCCTAACTGATTAATAGTTTATTAATTTTCTGATTAATATTGAATTAATCACACTAAAATTTCTTCACCAAATAAAATAAACGTTGTGGAAATAAAAATGTTGGAAACTGAGAAACGCTATTACACACGCACACAAAAATTTGGCACACTTATTTTTGGACAAATGTCCCCAGAAAAACCCAATGTGGGAAAATCGGTGCAACAACTGATGGTTTTATATTATGCAGCAGTGAGTTGTGAGTAAAAGAAATTTGGATGCCCAACTGGCTATCCAATTTGAGAGAAATACTGGAAAAATAACCTGAGGTAATTTCTCTCATCTCCAAGCAATCTCGGCTTAAAATGACATCTAAAAAGCAAGCTTTCCAAACCCTTTGTGTATGCTCTTTGTCACCTCTGCGCATCTTTTCACACGCTCATCCTAGAACTAATATTAATCAAGCCGTCCTGACTACTACTCACTAGGAACATGTCTCTCTTGCCTCTTGGAAAATGCTCCCAACCTATGGAAACTGAAATGACCTCCTCTCCAGCAAAATTGAACTACTTACTAAAGCAACTTCACAAGCCCTGCACTGGTTCGAGGAGAAATAACCTCTCTTGCCTCTCTGGAACTGAAAAATATTTCTCCAAGTTGCTGTCTTTGCCCTTATCTAGCCCTACGTCCTTGCTTTGGCTCAAACTTTGTTACTGGCTAGCTTGAATTTCCCAATGAACTTGGATTGTTGGCTCTCACTCACTATGATGATGTGTTTTTTCTTCTACCCATTGACCTCTTCTTACAATCTCTAGTTGGGACTCCAATGGCCAATATTAAAACTTAATCGATGGATGAGATCATCTCCAAGGCGATCCATGTGAGTTTTTAGATAATTCTCACCTTTCTCAATTAAATACTATCAATTAACTATTTTTATTAAGTTAGACTTAGAAAAAATTTAAATGATGGTTAATTAATTTAATTGAGCTATCTCTAGGTGGAACTTCCAGAAACAATTTTTGGGTTTTGGAGAACTCCTGTGTTTTAGCCTCTCCACAAAGTTTCTATACTAGAACGCCATTCGATGCTACAAAAACTAACACTCCCTCTTAGTGAGGAAGGTGGTCGCCAACTATGTCTTCATAACATCCTCCAACCATGTTGTTGATTCCTAACAACTATAGTTTCTTGCCACTTGTCCACCAACCACTGCACTAACTCTGATTCATCTGCGATTAATTGTAGTTAAAATTTTGGCTTGAGGGGACCTAACCCAAGTTCAGCATTAGTTAGCCAAACAAATCCCTACTCTACTAGCCCTTTTGGTATCAGCCCGCAGAGCGCGGACTGAAATCTCACTCGAAGCAGTATGGGGGGATGCTGGAACCAAGTTTCCGCACCCTTGATATGGTTGTGATGTTGGTTTTTTCCAGCTATACCTACCTTTGCACAGGTTGCTTAGCCCTCTATTCCACCATTCATTACCTTCACGAAAGGATACAGTTGGTTTTCACACAGCCCTAACCTTCGGCTCAGGTACTTTCGCGCTACTAGGGCAGCGAACTGTGATATCTCCCAAACTAGGCTAAGTGTCTTACTTGTCTTATTAACCGATCTTAGTTAGCTTTGTGTAAATAGATGTCCTTACTTTTGTTCACTTAACCAACACATTTACATACGTTCGTGCATCATATAAGCATTATAAGTGAAATTCATACCCAACATAACAAGATGCATAAATAGGAAATAAAGACACAGTAATTGTAGAATACTTCTCTTTATTTATAATTCCAGATGATTACAGATTTGACCCGCCCTACACAGTTAGCTGCAGGGGTCTGCGCACTCAGCTTTGGACTTCTACCTTAGGCCTCTTCTCACTCAGCTACAGAGCCTCTACCTACGCTACGACCCAAAACTTAGACTTCTACTTCAGATCTATCTCTCATACATCATATCTTCTTTATTTATTTCTCCCTCAAAATACTTAGAGCTTAGCTCTATTTATACAGTCCCATGGTCCGTGGACCATGGGTAGATCTTTTACAGCTGACAATACATTTCCAAAATAAGGGTAGACAACCCTATGACTCTTTAACACCTACGCGCTCCACGACCACAAAATGTGGAGACTTTACTCTTGGATTACAAAATTTGACCAAAATATGGGCTTTTAGCCCCCAAAACTCTCCTTGGGGGATCCTGCACCTAATAGGCCCCCAACACAAACATCATGACTCACCCTTGAGTCACTCTGCAGGCACAAAGATCTTAGCATGAAGACCTCCCAGCTCTGTTTGGATGACCGCAACCTCAGCAGCGCACTGAGCAGCTGCCTACTGGAATTCTTCCACTCTCTGCTCGGTGACTGCCGCTAAACTGCCACCCTGAATCTTCTGATGAGTTTCCTACAGTGTCGTGATATTGCCTTCAATGGAAGTTGTGATCGTATAAGCCTCGTCTATCCATCGATGTAGGCGCGCTTTTAGGACCGGTTCTTTGTGTCGAGTGGCATACACCTGTTCCTTAAGTGCCTTTGCCTCCTACATCCATGTGATCCTCTATGTAAGGGAAACCATCTACGTGGTCCCTTTGACCTCGTCATACCTTTGTTGTAGCTTGCATGCCTCTGTCTCCCGGCACTCCACATTTGGGTCCTCCTGTAGGGTGGTCAGGACCTCGAATGACTATTCAAAAAGTCATGTGCAGTCTTCTACTACATTTTCGACTGCCACTATTGTTGTTGTAATAGCAGTGGCACGTTGTTCCCTGATTTTCGGTGGAGTTGAAGGTTGAGCCCTCAACTGCAATTCTATAATCTACAGGTTTAGCTCTAGCTGAATCCTGGCCATCTCTGTCCGAGTGTCGCGCACCCCTATGGCCAACTTGTGAACGCGCACCTTAACCGGTTCTTCTACCTGAATGTCCAACTCCAAGACCATTCGACAGGCTTCTTCCACTACCTACATGATTTTCTTATTCTATTCCACTACCTCGTTGCATTGCAGGCCCAACTGCTCAATATTTATGCATTGCTCGCTTATCACCTGCAGAGCACGACTCTCCCAGGCCCTAAGTTCTATGGGCCTGTTGGCCTCATTTTCTATAGTAAGTGCCCCATCTAGTAGCACTATCGGTTGGTCACCCTTGTGTGCGACATCTTAGAAGAAATTGAAGTGCTGATCGTGAGGCTAGTGGACACTGTGCTAGCCTGTGGACTGCGAGCCTACAACTCCTGCAGCTCTATCCAGAGAGCCCTTAATACCAATTGTTGTTTCTCTTCGAATTATTGGAGAGCCTCCATAGTGACATCCCTCACCGTTTCTCCAATATCATGCAAATCCCCCTTAGTGAGGGTGATTGGGTCGAAGGATGTCTTTGAAGCATTGTTTTTCTTCCGTGGCACTACCTTCTCTTGTGATCATTGACGCTTGAGTTGGTTGGACGTCATCTGCGAGTCCGCACCACCTTGTTCTGTCGACTCCTCTATTTTTTCCTCAGCCCCAGGTGAAGGTGACTTTTGTCCTTCGCGCTCTTCTCCTCCTATATTTTTTTGTTCTGCCAATTATGCGACATCACATGCTGCCTGGTTCTTAGCCTCTGCTTCCTCTTTTCTGCGTTTCTCAGCCAGCTGCGCCATCCTAAGATTTTTTTCTTCCTTCTTATGCTATGCATCAGCCTTGTCCATTTCCACCACGAAGCCTGTGGCAGCGTACCACTTCAACAGCTAAGACTCGAGGACTTCAAAGATAACATCATCTGTTGCCAGATAAGGTAAGTTATGCCATGTCTTCATGGGGTCCTTCTGCTCCCTGATAAAGGCATGGTGAAAATCTGCTTTGAACTCTGCAAAGCTCTGCAAACTAGCATATACTGTGGGCAACAACCACGACTTGCGATTGATCCCCATCCAGATACTCTTCTCCATCAAGATCCAAAAGATCTTGCTTTCTTTTATGCGCTGTGCATCCTTGGTCGCCCATAGCGAAGAATGCTTCGCTACCTCTAGAAGGTACGGCATGACCGAAGGGAATTGGCTATCTTCTAGCAGCTCCCATGCCACCAGCACAATCGAGAGAAAGCGCCACACGTAGTGGAACATCTTGCCCTGCTCCTATGCCTCGCGACAGTTCGCAAGGAAGTCATCACATAGATAATTCACCCAATTTAACTGGAGTCCCTCAGCACATTGGGATGCTAGTGCAATCACAGGCGCAGGCACCTCATCCATGTGGCACTTCTGCATCACCTTCCCTACTAATATTTGCACTACTACCTAGATTGCAGGGTTGTTAACACTGGAGATGGCATATCCCCACTTCTTCTTCTTCATAGCTTTTGCGAGGGCCAACTCACCACCTTTTCCTTCTAATATATTGGTTGGATTCTCCCTTGACTAAGGCAGTCGTGTGATCTGATGAATCAAGTGGTTTGTGATGGGAATGGGCTCCTCCGACCACAAACCCCCATCATGCACCAAGCAGAGCAATTGTTTGATGACGAAGATGGTTACTGGGGCACGGTGGTAATGCAATACCCAGAGAAGGTTGAGCAGCCCAGATTTCTCTACACCCTTGAGCCATCTCCATGGCTCTAATTTGATCATTGCAGCAGTCGTATCAATCCATCGGTGCATTAACTACCCAATCGCTAAATGCAGGAATTTCTCGTGATCTGCGAGGTCCCAATCTTTGAACTTTAGTACAGGAACCCGCCCTAAGCACGACCCCTCAAAAACAATGTCATCCAGGAGCAATGGAGTTTGAAGGGAGCTCTTGCTCTCATCTATGTCCTTTGGCACCGTGGCTTTTTCCTTGTGTGGAGGAACATATTATGGTAACCTTGTAATAGGGTTCGCACCCTGGGTTTCAACTTCCATGTCCAAATCCTCTTCATACACTAGGATTTCTTTAGATTCTTCCTTGTCTGCCTTCAGATTAATGGCCTTCCCCTTTTCCTACAAAGTGAGCTTGGTCCTTTGTGGGTTCCTTCGTGAGATGTGCACTGGTAGCATAGCCTACTTATCCTTCTTTGGTCTCAGTGTCCTAGGTGATTTATGGACTTAAACTACCACTCCGACACTTTCTAGGGCAACTTCTACTACCTCAATTTCCTGTGCGGCTTCCTCGGTTGTTAGTGCTCCTATGTCCATGGCTTCCGCGGGTGTATCATTTGATTCAGGAGGTCCTCCATCTCCTTCGGCAATCTCTCAAATGCTGGACTTGCTCTCAAAGCCTCAAAGTCCACACGGTCCATACACACCTGATAGCGCAACAACTAAATTTTCAAAATGCTAAGTGTTTTCCGCTGGATAGCCACCTACAATTTATAGGGCCTTTTGAATTCAAATCTGACTATTCCCCCCCACATTTGGCCCATTAATGCTAGATTGATGGCAGATTTTCAAGAATCTATCCATAAATTTTTCTTTAAATGCACATCGCTCGCTCCATTTGGCCATAATCTGACCATAAAATCATGAACAGTGACTTTAACAGTCACTTTCTGGTGGACTTGCACGTTATTTCCACGAGTATCGCAACTGCCTTCGTGTTGTCACAAACCCTGTGACACTTCCCTGCTTTGTGCAGTCCTGAAATCGCGTAGCTCCCCAACCCGGGTAGTGTAGTTTATAGTCCCACGCCTCCTTTCAGCTGCCTAGAGCACTAACACTGTACTTTTGTCACATAGTCAGATGGTTGGGCCTCCTGTGTATGGCTTCAATCGACTACCATTCACCTTTCCTGGGAAGGGATCTCCATTCAACTTAACCAGCTGGACTGCGCCACCATTGGTAATATCCTTAATAACGTAGGGCTGTAGCCAATGCATTCTGAATTTCCCTAGAAATTTATCAAACTTACTGTCATACAATAGCACCAAGTCATTCACCGTAAAGGTGTGCAGCTTAATATGTCGGTCATGCCATGCTTTTTCACGCTTCTTTTGGACCTGTTGATGAAATCCAGTCAAAAATCTCTCTTCTTCAAGCTCATCCAACTGCGCGAGCCTATCTTCCAGGGCTCCGCAATCTGTCATACCCATGAGCATTGTTATGCTTAGACTAGGCACAATGTACTCCATGGGAATCACCACTTCAACACCGTATACCAACCTAAAGGGTGTTTGTCCTGTTAACTTCTTGCACATCGTCCGATAAGCCCATAGCACTGCAGATATGCGTAGGTCCCAATCTCTTCGCTGAGCATTACAAACCTTGGTCAGTGTGGTTTCAAGCACTTTGTTGAACACCTCCACTATCCCATTAGCCTGTGGGTGATAAGGTGTGCTCTTCTAGTGATATACCTAAAATTCCTCCATTAGTTGCATTGATCCTCATCACTAAGCGTGTACCCTGATCACGCATCAAGATTCTTGGACATCCAAATCACATCAGTAGATGCTCAAATAGGAACTTCGCAGCCGTCGTTCCCATGTAATCCTTCATCGGTTGTGCTTATGCCCAACGAGTCAAATACTCTATCATTTTCATAATGTACCTCGCCCTTGTCTTCCTTGTGGCTAAATGGGTCCTACAAAATCTATTGCCCACTTCTCAAAAGGTTGCAACGTTATTTATGGATCCAAAGGCATTTCATCCCACTGCGATGGCCTGCATGTTCTTTGGCATACATCACACGCCTTGAAATACGCTTTTGAATCCTGATGAAGGGTTGGCCACCATAACCCTGCACGTAGAATCTTTTGCGTGGTTGGTCTCCCTGCATAATCTCCTCCTGTAGCACCTCCATGCATCTGTGAGGATGTCGCTTCATTCAAACTCAAGTACATATTGTTGTAATATCTCATCAATCCCCATCTTGTATAGATGCCCAGCGTTGAGATAGAAATCTGTCACGCACACCACTAATTCCTTCTTTTGCTGGACAGACTATCCTTCCGGTGCAGTTCCTGTTGTTAGGAAGTGTATTATATCCTTGAAATGACCATCCGCAACACGCACTACAAATAGTTGTGCATCAGGTAATCCTTCTTCCAAGTTAGTAGTTTTCTCCCCTGTTTCGATGTGTGACAGATGGTCTAGTCCCACGTTCAATCATCCAGGCTTCACAACAACTTCAAAATTTTACTCTTGGAATAATAAGAGCCATCTACAGATTTTCCTCCCCAAAACGGGCTTATAGACCAGGTACTTCAACGTGGAGTGATCAGTACACATTTTAAAATGGCCTCCTAGCAAGTACTGTCGGTAATTCTGGAGCACATACACCATAGCTAGCCCCTCGCATTCAGTGGTAGAATAGTTCTTCTCCACTTTGGCCAAATGCATGCACGGATCATTATGCCCATCATACTTGTCTATCAGTCGCATCTTAGGCTTCCCAAATCATGCTCTCATCATCCTCCTACATTTGCACCAATAATCAAAGCTTCCCTTATGCATAACCCACCATCTTGCGGGCGTAGCGTGTAGAACTCGGTCCAAGGCCTGGAAGCATTACTTTTCTGGAACCTCCCTTTAAAATGCATCCAAAAATATATCTGCCACATTTAGACCATCATAAGTAGGTAGATTTCTTGCCTCTGACGACACACAACGTAGTGATCGAGTCATCATGTTGCAATTTAGCATAGTTACTTCATGTAACCGATTCTTCCAACATTCTATTTCTTTGTCGGAGTCCAAAGTGCAGGAACTCTTGCGATCCCACATAATCCTTCCATCCGCAGTGGGATTCACCTAGTCTTGGTCTCGCACTGTTATCTTATAGATGCAGTCCAGATCATTATCACTCTCATAATTGTGGATTGGTTTCGTATAGCACAATCCTTCAGTAGGATCCAGGGGTATTATTATGTGCAGTGATTTCTTCTCAAAGATCATCTTTTGCTTCTTCAGTTTGATTACCCCATTCATATCAGTAGCCCAGTCAATTCCCAGGAGCGCAGGGTAGGGATCGCTATCATCCACTATCTCTATTACTTCGAAATTTGATAGCGCACTCGCTCCCTCAATATCCACAGTCACCCCCTGCAGTCGCCCCATGGGTATGATTTTCTGGTGATTCGCCATCCTTAGATGAATTGGAGACCATTGTAGCATAGGTCTCCCCATTCACTCCCATGTTTGTTTCGGTAGAACATTCACATCTGACCCCAAATCCATAATGACTTGATCCATTTCATATTCTCTGATCTGCGCGGTGAGTCTCATTTCACGCCCCGTCCTTATCTTATGCTTACCAATCTTTCAGACTACACGTGGTTCACCTGGCGTGGTCCCAGCACATCTATTGATGATTTCTTGTAACCCTTTCACAGCCTTACTATCACGCACTAATTTCATACAAGTTTCCAGGAAAGTTGTGAGCATAGAAGGGTCCATCTCCGGCTCAGGCTTATCCTTGCTTCCTAAAGTGGATGCCTCAACGAAGCTCTTCTTAGCTTCCATGAAGGCTTCCTGAGCATGCTCCAAATAAAACCTAGCCTCTTTCGTCGGGGCCTTGTGAACCCATGTACTATCCTCTTATTGTTTCCCCTTGTCATCTTCCATCGTGATTACACTCCAGAGCAATATATTTACGTTTGGATCTTCCTCACGTGGCTCAAACCTCATCATTTGTAGGTTCTGAGTCAGGGGAGGTGGTAGTGCCCCTTTGTCACGTATCCTAGCTATCAACGTAGGATAGTCTTCCATTTCATGATCAAACAACATGCAATACTTGCACGATGGATGCATCGGATTAGTGCAATCGTGGGCCTAGTGTCTTGGTCCTCCGTAATTGTAGCAAATCAACTGTTTGCGACCTCTACTAGATCCTCCTCCACCTCAGCCTTGTCCGCGCCCCTGAAATCGCGTCTGCGTCATTCCTACATTCTGGTCAAGGGGTTGTGTTTCGACATGAACCCTATAGGCAGGAATTCTATCTATCATCAATTCATAGCTCCTGCAAGTGCAGTCATCATGTCCTAACGACCTACAAAAGTTGTAGAACAGCTGTTGTGGTGCTTGTGCATACTTCTGTAGCAAGTGATAGTTATCCGTGGCATGTTTTCAAGCTACCTAACAGATAGCGCACCATAAAGAAGGTGTCGTGCTAGGTCCTGCTTGAGCTTTTGGACTTAAAGGCATCAGTCTTCCTCCTGCAAGGTTATTTTCAAAGACTGGGCAATGGTCTTTTTCATGACCTTGACTCTTGCATTTCAAGCACCATACCTCCTCGCGTACCTCTTGTTGAACTGTCCTGTCTTGCTTCAGACTTTGCATCTCAAGGCACAGATTATGTAGTTGCGCATGGATCTGTTGAACTCCTAGATTAGGATCTTACATCAGAGTCTCATATAGTCTCATGGAAATCCCCAAGGCCTCTGCCTGAGTTGTTATCTTCTACTGCGACAGCGCACTCCTCAAGTGTGGTAGTAGCGAAGATACAAACCACTCGCGATGTTGTCCATCTATCAAGTTCATCTTGGCTTTGCAAATCATACATTTTAGCCTCTGATCTAGTTCCCAAGGTGTCCCACCTGGTTGCATCGCGATCTCTTTGAATCCCACAATTAACTATGCCTTAGATTTAGGCTTGTTAAATTCCCTGTTTAGTGCTTCCTGGATGTCTTCTACTCCAGCATTCGGGTTATCGTTAGAGTACTTAATATACCAAGTTAGCATGTGATCTTGAATAGCACTAACCAATGTCACCTTCTTTATATTATCATCTGTAACACCTTGAGCTTCCCATTCAACCCTCACAACGAACCAGAATTGGTCCGAGTCCTCATTTCCCAAGCCCTTAAACACAGGAAACTTCACTATATTTGTCATACTGAACTGTGGTGGAGGCAAAGGTGGTACAGGTGAAGTTGGAGGCGATGGCAGTGAAGTCAGAGGTGGTGTGGGTGAAGGTGGTATTTGCGGGAATCCTTGTCTTATTAACTAAATAGTGCTTCGTAGAGAAACCTTCGCTATCGCTTCTTCATCCCTCCACGGAGGTGAAATCAAGGGGCTATACTCTAGACCCTTATTTCCTTCATTCCTGTAAGTTTTTCTGCTTCACGTAGTCCCAAACATCAAGGTAGCTGCGTAACCCATTTTTCGCACAACTACATTTTAATCCAAGTATTCAAATATTTTATGTACTTACCTCGCAATCCTTTAAAAAATGCATCGCTCCACTTCGCTATAGCTGACTAAGGAGTCAACCACAAATTTAGTCATAAATCCTCTTATGGCGTGATCGATCCAATGATCGATAGCATGGGTGAACTTATCCTCCGATGCTTCCAACCTTTGCACTAGCTCTGGGGTCCACACAATAGGACCGTCAAGTTTCCACCTTCCTTGGTTGTCTGCTAGCTTCACAATCCACTCATATAGCTCAACTGGAAAGGAGGCAAAAAAGATTTCATGGATCTCTGTATATAGGTACTTGTCTAACCATTACTCTTTTGTTAGTCATGGATTTTTGTTTTCTTGTTTCGCGAACTCATGGATTCTTCTATCCAACCATCCTTCGATTTCTTTCTTTGTTGAATTCCAGCGATACGACATCACACATCTCTTATGCAGATTCTGATCCCGGAATCGAAACCATTTTTTGGCTTGAGGGGGCCTGACCCAGGTTCAACATTAGTTAGCCAAAAAAATCCCTACACTACTCGCCCTTTTGGCATCAGCCCACGAAGCGCAGACTGAAGTCTCACCCGAAGTAGTATGGGGGGATGCTGGAACCAAGTTTCCGTACCCTTAAGATGGTTGTGATGTCGGTTTATTCTAGCTATACCTGCCTTCGCGTAGGTTGCTTAGCCTTCTGTTCCATCCTTCAGTACCTTCGCGAAAGGATACAGTTGGTTTTTACATAGCCCTAACCTATGGCTCAGGGACTTTCGCGCTGCTAGGGCAGCGAACTACGATATCTCCCTAACTAGGCTAAGTGTCTTACTTATCTTATTAACCGATCTTAGTTAGCTTCGCGTAAACCAATGTCCTCACTTGCGTTCACTTAACCAACACATTTGCATATGTTTGCACATCATATAAGCATTATCAATGAAATTCATACCCAACATAACAAGATGCATAAACAGGAAATAAAGACGCAAAAAGTGTAGAATACTTGTCTTTATTGATAATTCCGGATTACAAACTTGACCCGCCCTGTGCACTCAAAATCAGGAATCCGCGCACTCAGCTACAGACTTCTATCCTAGGCCTCTGCGCACTCAGTTGCAGAGCCTCTACCTACGCTACGACCCAAAACTTAGACTTTACTTCAGAGCTATCTCTCATACATCATATATTCTTTATTTATTTTTCCCTCAAACTACTTAGAGCTTAGCTCTATTTATACAATCCCATGGTCCACAGACCATGGGTAGATCTTTTACAACCAAAATTACATTTCCAAAATAAGGGCGGACAACCGTATGACTCTTTAACACCTACGCGCTCTGCGACCACAAAATGTGGAGACTTTACTCTTGGATTACAAAATTTGACCAAAATATGGGCTTTTAGCCCCCAAAACTCTCCTTGGGGGATCCCACGCCCAACATGAACCATGTTGAATCTGTGTTATTTTTGACATTGCACTATACATCGTGTATTATTGCCAACTCTACACTGCAACTCAATTATCACTCATCAATTATTGTTGTTGCTACTACAATTACTACAACTGAGAAGCATCCAAAACACTAAATCAATTGTGTCTCTATGCTGCAACTGTCTCTTGAGCCTATGATTTCTACTAGCCTTTGCACTTCCCACTGAGAAATTATCGTTGTTGCTAACTCTGCTACTAGGCCTCCTGCTTTTTTTCAACATTGCTCTGCGCTCCTAAGCATCTGAGTGTCACTAGTCTACAATTGTCACTCTAGAATCTGACTGCATCAACTGACATGGATCCTCCTGCTACTA
The DNA here is from genome assembly GCA_000404065.3 of Pinus taeda. Taxonomy (NCBI): domain Eukaryota; kingdom Viridiplantae; phylum Streptophyta; class Pinopsida; order Pinales; family Pinaceae; genus Pinus; species Pinus taeda. The sequence goes on along the minus strand of APFE030439974.1, from coordinate 8,305 downwards.
AATATTGTGGGTCTCCATAGCAAGGTAATGATCCATGAGGAAACACCATCCGATGTCAACACCATCTAATTCTCCCCTCACTGGATCCTACCTAAATCTATGCACAAATCTGGGACTAAAGATCAATATCGCCCCACCTCACTCCTAGAGGCATAGATGAAAACATGGAAAAACCTTCCTCCAACTTGGAGGACAATGTTTATATATCTCTGGATGTTATCGCGTGATCTCGATTCTACTTATTTTCCTTCTTCCTTTAAGGACACTAAGTATTGTAGTGGCCAAACTCGCCACACCTCAAGCACTTGATCTTATATATATCATTTTTCTTCTTCTTCTCTCCCTGCGATCCTTGTCCCTGACTAGGACCTTTTTCTTTCCCCTTTTATGTAAGGGCCACGTTGTCTTACACCTTTTGATCCCTTATTGTTGTTGTCACTAATGGAGCTCTTTATGTGGGATCGCCTCATATCTTCTTATTGTAAGTCTAACCACATCCTGTCCCACCCTGTTAATGTATCTCATCCCAAAATTCCTTGGACAAATATTTCCCATTCCTCTAAGACATTATTCAAGGCCAAATGTACAAACTTTATAGCTTGAGGTGCTTCTCCTATGGCTGTGAGTTGCTCCAATATATCCTAAATTCTGGTGAGAAAGGAATCTATGCCTTCACCTTTATGTATCCTATTTTTCCTCAAATTTTCCCTTAGGAACATCTTTCGTTGCTCGGGCGGATCTTGATATAGCCCTAATAGAGCATCCCACATCTCTTTGGTTGTATTCTTGGCTAATATGTGTGAGATTATATGGTCTCGAACTCCATCCTATATCATCCACGTCACCTTGGACATTTATTTCTTATATTCTTTCAGCTAATCTGCATTAGTAAATACTGCCACAATTTTTTCTACATAGGTTTTCAAGCCTTTCTCATCTAGTAGGAAGGACATCCTGGCCTTCTAGAAAATAGTTGGAAACTCCCTCCAACATGTCCTAATCTCTAAGCCTAATTCTGGCCATCTCTACAAAAACTTGAACTGGGATGGAAATCTCTCTCTTTTTCCTGCTCGACTACTAGCTCTGTTATTCGCACTTCCTTCTGGAGTGAGAAGATATGCTTGCTGCTACTGCCTTCTGTAACTCGGAATATTTGACTTCTGAACTAGAATTTTTTTGAAATAAATTATCTTTGTGTTTTCACTTTCTCTTCCACCCGACGTTTATTATGTTGTAGCAAACTGATGCAAAAACCTTCTATGCCCATATAAGAAATATGATCTACGAAATATTGAGCTACTATTGCCTCTTCCTGCTATAATTGCTTCCCTATACAAATTAAATTTCCCTTCCACTTGCAACTGGAAAATAGAACTCTTGCTCATTATTTCACACTTCCTAGCTAGGCACTATGTAGCCCCGGAAAATTTTGGCCTACTGCTCCCTATGAACAACAAATTCTTTTCTATTCTGCCTCGTCCATCAACTATCCTCTGATACCATGTGAAAATTCCTTGAAATGCAACAACTGGAATTAATTCTCTTAACTGATTAATAGTTTATTAGTTTTCTGATTAATATCGAATTAATCACATGACAATTTCTTCACCAAATAAAATAAATGTTGTAGAAATAAAAGAGTTGGAAACTGAGAAATTCTAGCTCACACACACAAAAAAATTACACACTTATTTTGGGACGAATGTCCCCACAAAAACCCAATGTGGGAAAATCGGTGCAAGAGTTGAGGGTTTTACTATTATGTAGCAGTGAGCTCTGAGTACAATAAATTTGGATTCCTAACTAGCTATCCAAGCTGAGAGAAATACTGGCAACATCACCTAAGGGAATTTACCCTCGTCTCCAAGCAATCCCGACTCAAACTGACAACTGAAAATTAAGTTGTACAAACCCTTTTTGTAGGCTCTATGTCACCTTTGTGTTGCCTGCCACATGTTCAGCCCATAACTAATGCTAATCAAGTCATCTTGCTAACTTATGACTAGGAAATTGTCTCTCCTACCTCCTAGAAAATCCTCCTGGCCTATGGAAATTGAAACGACCTCCTCTTTAGCAAAATTGAACTGCTCACTGAAGTAACTATGTAAGCCTTGTGTTGCTTCGAGGAGAAATAATCCAGCCTCCTATCTTTCCTCTCTGGAACTAGAAAATATTTCTCCATATCACTATCTCTTCCCCTCTCTAGCCTTGTGTCCTCTCTTTGGCTCGAATTTTGTTGTTGGCTAGCTTGAACTACCCAAGGAACTCACTTTGTTGGCTCTCACTCACTATGATGATGTGTTTTTCATCTACCCATCAAACTCTTCTTATAATCTCGATTTGGGACTCCAACGGCCAAGATTAAAACTTAATTTATGGTTGAGATCATCTCCAAATCAATATGTGTAAGATTCTAGAGAATTCTCACCTTTCTCAATTAATTTCTATTAATTAACAAGTTTTCCTAAGTTAGACTTAGGAAAATTTAAATTATGGTAAATTAATTTAATTGAGATATCTCAAGGTGTAATTTCTATAAATGATTTATGGGTTTTGGGTAAATCCTATGTTTTAGACTGTCCACAAAATTTTGAGACTAGAACACCATTCAATGCTACAAAAATGAACAACAATTACTTCAATTTCTCAATGTTGTCCTGACATTTCTGATTCCATTCAAACTTAGTTCTCTTCTTTTGTAAAGAAGTGATTGGGTATGCTAATTTGGAAAATCTCTCTATAAAAATTTTGTAATAACCTGTAATTCCCATGAAATACCTAATATCAGCTACATCCTTAGGCACTAGCCACTCCATAATAGCCTTTATCTTTTCCGGATACGTAGCAATCCCTTAATCCCTTCTTTAGATACCACATGACCTAAGTAATGAATCTATTTTTAATCAAATGAACATTTTCTAAACTTAGCATACAATTTGTTTTCTCTAAGTGTTTTAAGAACAATTTGCAAATCTTGATCATGTTTTTCTTTACTTTGAATAGACTACAATATCATGTATGAATACTATGACAAATTTTGTCCAAAAATGGGCTAAGTACACTATTCAACGGACACATAAATGTGGTTGGTGAAATAGTGATTCTGAATGGAAATACAACAAATTCATAATCCCCATACCAAATCCTGAAGGTTGTTTTGTGAATGTCTTCGTATTTGAGTCTAATCTGATTATACCTATATCTTAAGTCAAATTTTGAGAAAATTTTCACTCCCTTAACTTGAACAAATAGGTCATTAATCTTGGGCAAGGGGTATTAATTATTGATTGTCATTTTGGTGAGATGTCGATAATCTATATAGAGTCGAAGTGTTCCATATTTATTTTTAACAAATAAAACTGGTGCACCCCAAGGCGAAACTAGGTCTTATATATTTCTTGTCTAGTAGTTCTTGTAGCTGAATTTTTAATTTCATTAATTTTGGAATACTCATTTTGTATGGGACTTTATATGTTGGGACTACTCCAAGAATAAATTCAATGGTAAAGTCTATATCCCTTCTTGGAGGAAGCCTTGGAATTTCTTCAAGAAAGATATCCTTATATTTTTCTAAAATAAGGTAGTCCTCTACAAATGGTTTCTAATTGCTACGAGAAAGATCTTCAATCTGAACTAAAAACATTTGGCATCCCTTTCAGGCACATTTTTTAAACTGTAAAGAATAAATTTTCCTCACATTAATGACTTTTGGAATCCCTTTTACTATACAGTTTCCCTTTCATGATTGATGCATGTAAAATACTTTTCTAAATAATTGAAGACAACCCTGTGTTGTTCTAGCCAATCCATGCCAATAAATACATCATAAGATCCCAATGGAAAAATGTTCAAATTTAATTTAGTATGAATTCCATTCAGGTCTATTAAACAATATTTACTGATTTCAATAACTCTTCTTTTGGTTCCCGTGCCTAATTTCACTAACCGAGGTTTATTCTATTTTCATTTTTAAGTCCACATTTTTCAATTACAACAGGGGAACTATAACTTAAAGTAGAACCATGATCAATTAACACACTTACATTCTTTCCAAATATTTTACCCTGTATCTCCACCATAGTGGATTAATGATCATCTTGTCTATCATCCAGCGCCACACTAATCCTTCGAATATTGTGAGCAACATTACTAATTGTATATGTTTATTTAATATTATTTACTATTGCTTTTCTATTCAAATGATTTTGTGGACATCCTTTCCACAAATGGTTTTCATTACAACCAAAACACTTGATTGGGGGCCTATTTGACTCACCAAAGTTTATGTTTCCTACTCCTACTACCTGCCCACTTTTCTAACTCATGTTTTTCTGTTGATTTACATTTTTTTTTTGTAGTTTCCCCCTTGAATGTTTTTTAAAGTATTGGGAAAAACATGTTTCGTAAATCCTTTTTTCTTAGAATTGAACTTCTCAATTTTCTTGACCATCCAACTTTTAGAATTATCATTTTTTTGCTTTCTCTAGTTGTAACACGATTTTTCCTTATTGTTTCATCCAGTTTTCAAATTGTCAAATTCAATCCTCTCCTTGTAGGAAAAAGGAAAGCAGCTAATAAACCTTTGTAGCTTTTCCTTTTATTCTTTTAGATATGATACATACCTCAATAGGCTCATAAATTTGTTCACAAATTCATCCATTGTTGATTGTCCCATCCTTAACTCATGGAACTCCCTTGATTTCTCATCAAATTATCTTTCTGTTAAACACTTCTTTTTAAATTTCTTTTTCAATAGTTTCCAGGTTAAATTTTTTCTTTTAAACTTCTTTATTGTTTTGTTATCCTCCCATCACAAGGTTGCTTTGTTAGTTTTTATGTAGCCAATATGGCATGTAGGTTACTAGGGTGATTGAAGACCTCAAAATATTTAAAATCCAATATTTTTCTCCCTCTTCAGATTCCTTGTCAAATTTCGAAGGTCTTATCTTCTTAAATTCACCTTGTAACTAAGACACAATTGTTTTCTTCTTAGATACAGAAACACTACTCCCGGAATTTTGTTCTTCCATGTCATCATGAAACTTAAGCGTTTGAATCAGTGGAAGTTATAGATTCAGTTATGTCTAGTGACTCATGTATGAGTCTTTTCCTATGAGTTTTTTCAACTTTCCTACTGCCTTTATTTACTTCCAACCTCTTGAGTACATAGCCATTTATATATTCTTGTTCATCCCTTGCTTTAGACATTTTTTCTTGATTAGCTTTAACATTGTCTAAATGTGCTTTTAGAATATGGACTACTTGTAAAATATCTGATTCATGATTATTTGCATTTCCAAATTCTCCTCCCATCATTTCTACCTCAATATTATTCTCTTCACCTCCTCTAGGTGATCCTACAGAAGTTTGTCTATTGTTATCTACAACTATTCTTCATTTTTTATTTTTGTAGTAGTTTTGTTGTCAATATTTTACAAAGAAAATAATATTTCACTTAGGACCCATAAAAGGCCCAATGTTGTAACCTTAAGCTCTGATACCACATGTAATGAACCTGAAAGAACACCCTACTTTTTTTTATAATTAAAATTCTCATATTCACTTACATCTATATTACAGTACTTTACCCTTATTTTCCTCTTCACTATTGATAGTTTTTTGTCATAGTACATGATTACAAACTAACCTCAAATGTTATACACAGATCATCCTTCCTTTTATTCCACTTAAGTTTACTCCTACCTTTCTTTACTATTATAATCATGTGATGAAATATTGAGGTTGCATATAAAAATAGACTCGTAGCAAAATCTATTGTCTCACTTAATTTCATCACTATACTATGGAAGTATTCTTGTTACCTAAGCTTAAATTAAGTATTCTGGTTACCTAAGCTTAAATTAAGTATTCTTGTTACCTAAGCTTAAATTCTTCTGATTATTACAAAAACTAAAATTGTATACATATATATACACAACCATTATTAATCTTCAAAAGACTAAACATCATAGATTTAATGCACATTTTGGTTATACTTTGGTTTTTCATCCCTACAAACTATGCATTCCAACTTTTGTTTTAAAGGTTTATTTTCTTCCAAGGATTTTCTAATCCTCATGGTTCATTTGCTAAATATGCATGTTATCAAACTATTGAATTCACACTTACCCATTGAGGGTCTATACATATACTTCATATAGACACGATGTTTAGTTATTATTCTTCATGCCTTGAATAAAAACTTGGGTCCGCTACAAATTAATTCTATGTTTATTTTTATATACATATATTCATATATATTTTCTATTGTATTATAGAATCAATGTGGTTACACAAGTTTCTAGCGTTGTGGTTTTGTTTATAAACATGGAGCTTTAACGTTACGCCATGATGGTGAATACCACCTGCCTTCCCCTGGAATAACATTGATATGTGTGTAACCCTAATCTCATTGAATGTGATGTGGTCTTGTTTGATTGATGAATAACATGTTTTAAGGTTTTTCATTTGTTTCCAATTCCTATCGATTGCGCCTCTTTGCCTACTCATTCATTCGTTAGCTTTTCGACAGAGCTTCTCTCGCTTTGCAACTAGTTTTACCTTAACATTTTTCCATTACTATTCATTTGATAATAGAGGACTCTAGGTTTTACCGGTCTCCTTTTATCAATCTATGGAACAAAAATAATTATGTCGAACGTATATATTTGTTACTGGAAATCTGATAGAGGTATATATATTTTCCTTTTATATAAATTTAATTATATTTGATAGATATTTCTATACTTTCATTTTTGTGAATTCTCATACTAATTTATCCATTTAAGAAATGGTTTTCATGTTTAAATGAGAGGTGTTTATGTCCTGGTTTTGAGCTTTTTTTACTTCATATTTGGCGCCAAATTACTTTAACATGGTTTTAATGGGCTTTATTTCCATTAGCAATTGCAATGCCTGACTACACAATTCTGTTTTATTTCAAGGGTAATCAAATCCTACCATATAAATTTGGTTTTTTGTTTTTCTCTCATATACTTAAATTTCCAAGGGTTTAACCCTGGCAGTTCAATGTAACGTATTAAGGATCTTCCTAGTCATTTCCATAATTGGCTTTAACTTGACCTCCAACGGAATTTGTCCAAGAAGCCTTCAGTTCTCTAAAAATTTGTTCTCTTTTTGCACAAGTTATTTATATAAACTTTTAAATTATTTCTTTCAGGTTTCATTGTCCATTATTCTAATAATATCATAAATGGGTTTTTTATAAATAAAACCATAACCATCCATGGGATTTTATATAACTATGAAATGGTTTGGAACTAAATTGTTGCCATGACCATTAGCGTAATTACTTTAAAATGACTATAAACTCTTTAGTCTAAAGAATTTCTTATATAAAAATCTATTGAATTTTTCCTTAGGGTTTTAATCCTACAAGAATATATGTATTTCTTCTTTTCATATTAGACACTTATTTCCCATTCAAAGTTTTATTTTATTATAGCTGTAATTCTTTCTACTGCAATTTTTTTATCACAAAATTATGGTTTAATATAGGGATAATGTGTGGTATCTTGAAACATTTAATCCTTAAAGTAATCTTTAATACTCAACCTTCTTCTTATTCTTCTTTATTTAATTTTGAATTATTGTATTACTACCAGGCCCTAACTAAGAATTTGTTCCTTGAACACTTTTAGGTAAAACAAAAACCCTCAAGGAAATTTTGAAAGTTTTTCCTTCAATAATATGATCTGGAGATTTTTTCGACGCGTAAGGGATGTTCTGCTTCTTCTATCCAAGTTGGATGTCCTTGAACTCTTAGATGCTACTTTACTTTTGTGTGACTCTTTTGTTGAGGACAAGATATCAGGGTTTCTATCTTTTTATATTTAATTAATCGAATATTTCTCAGAATCTCTTTGTTAGGAAGTCTATATATTTTAGGCTTTTATGCCTACCATGTAATCTATTAAACGGTAACCCTGACCCGAAAACATTGTTCAGTTGCAATTTTTCATTGTTATTATGGTCATCTTTGACCAATACTGCAATTTTAACAGTGTAAACATTGTTATAGAACGCATTATGTGTTGATTCAATGCTTTTGTCTTTATATTTTAGGTTCAGAAAATCTTTCGTACATGGTTTTCAATTATTTAATGTATAATTCAACTATATTTTCCAGAAACTAGTTGTAGGATTGATTTATACCCACTGTATGGATTCTTTATCCTATGGGGTATACTTTAAAGGTTTATTGTTCTTTGTTCCTTTTTTATTACTAGTTCTTCAGGTCTTTTCGACCTCACATACCTAGATGTGCATTACTTGTATGATGACG